>JANBSE010000360.1:0-11515 GCA_027578475.1 Coemansia sp. RSA 2607
GTCACCTCCTCCTCAACCATAAACGACAGCAATCCATTTAGAATTGTAGCTACAGACCACGCCGGGTTCCAAGTGTTAGGATGATAGTTGCTCATGCTCATGCAGATATCGATGTTCGTCTGGAACCGCCCGCTCGGCGTAATCATCTGGATAGCCGGGGGCTTATATGGGTACTCTGAAGGAAAGCGCAAACGGCCATGGTACTCGCCTCCTTCATAGGGAGTGTCCGGCGGCCCGCGCAGAACGTAATGCCATTCGAGAATGTTCGATTCGAGTGGCTTTGCTGTGATAAACGGAGGCGGATTGGCTTGAATTGCCAGATATTCCTTGTTCAGGCGCTTGAATGCGGCACGCGAAGCCATGGCTAACAACGTATTGGATGCTGATTGACGAAAACGACTCAGGGGGTATTTATTGAGATAATAAAGAGAAATATGTGGGCCCTTGAAACAAGAAAGAGAAAATACACAGTGTATGTGAAACCGCCGCAAATGCAAAAGTCACCACTTCTTCCGCTTTCCTCGGTTGGCTGTGTACAAAGCCGAGTGATTTTTGGCTGCTCGTTGATTGGCTGCACCCCAAATACACGTGATCCAGGACAGGAGCTTGTGTCATCACAACTATGAGCATTCGACATCCTCGACAATGTTCTTGTCGTTGACGTAGATCGTCAGTCGGCGTGTTGTTCGGTAGTGCGAGTACGGCGAGAACGGATTAAGAATGCGATATGGCTTTGGTAGTTCCTCCTCAAGCACCCGCTTTTGTGATATGCTTTTAGGAGGCGGCATATGCTTCTGCTGAATGTATGCCTTCTTTAGAACCGGTCGCCATTCCTCCGCATTGCATCTGTTAAAGTCGCCGTTAACACCAGATATCGACAGTATCAGCAGCAGACCCACCACTAGTATTTGATTGAAAAGGTATACATAAACTTGCGCTTGACAACGCAGCATAGCAGGAGGCAGGTATGTGAGGTTTAGAATATCAAACAATAACAAACATAGAATAAAGCAGCTAAGTAACAGAATTCGTGGGCATCACCAACTAGTGCTTATAATATTAAAGTTTTCTACATGGTTTTACTGCGGAAAGCATATTTAAGAAAGATGTTATAAATAACATTTATTTGTGTGTGTGGAGAACAGCATCAAAGAAAATTTCATCTAGCGGAAAATGCGCTTAAAGACGCCGAGGATGGTGTGTCTGCGGTGCTTGTCCTTTGTAGGATGCTCATTGTCGGACGAGCCAGCGCTATCATCCTGCTGAGTAGCTGCCTGATCCGGACGATGCGATGTCTCGCTGTCGCTATGACGAGCGCTGGTCTGCTCTGACGGGAACGAGCCAGGAATCTTGTGGGCAATCTGTGGCTCACCATCTTCATCGACGCCAACGGTTGTGGCAGAGGGCGACATGCTGACATGCTTACTGTCTGTCGAGGCACGCGACGAGCGCAGAGGCGACTTGGGCGTCTTGGACGAGGCATCGCTGCGTCTTCCCGAAATGAACCGCTTCATGCGCTGGCCCATCGTAGAATCGCCGTCAATCGTCGGATGGTAGCCCGAGTCGCGCGACCTGCGACCAATCGATGTTGCATTGACAGCCGACACTCCGACGACCGCAGACGCCTTTTGCGCAATGTGCAGGTCCTCGATGGTGATCAGACCCGGCGCAATTGACGATGCGTCGCCAAACAGACTCTCCGGGTAGTGCATGATATACGAAGGAGTTGTCACGTTGGTCTCGACGCCTTCTGATGCCGGAACAGCGGTAGACGGAATATTGCGCTCGGACACTGTTGGATAAAGAACAGAATCGACTTCGTCAAACGGCTTTTGCTCTGTGCTGGGTGGCTCGTTCTCCTTGATGATCTCGAGCGCACGCAACTTGGATGACCGCGGCTTGCTGTCATCAGTAGCACCAGCAGCAACAGCCACAGCGCCAGCCGTAGCAACGGTTGCAGCAGCAACGCCCGCAGCAATAGCACCAGCACCTGTGCTTTCGGATACTTTATCCTGGGTCTTCTCTGTTTCTGTGGAGTCAGCAGCAGTCGGTGCAACTGCACTGGCTTCCGCCAAGGGCTCGTGAGACTGCGTAATATCAGCGGCCTCAGCTATAGGCTCGGAGATCTCAACCTCGGCAGAAGACTCAGTCACAGAAACGCTAGCAGGCTCAGGCGTGGTCTCGATAGCGGAATCAGTCGCAAGTGCGGCAACGGGTTCAGTAGCGGTATCAGTGGTAAAGGCTACAACTGGATCAACAGCAGATTCAACAGCAGCATCGGTGGCGGAATTGCTTGACAGCGAAATATCCGAATCAATGTTTGTAGCGATCGTCTCCGCATCCACTTGAGCAGAGACATCAGCAGAAGAAGCAACAGTGTTCTCAACAGCGGGCGTTTCTTCGACGGCAGCAGCCTCATTACTTGGAGCAATGATCTCGGCAACAGGCGCAGAATCTTCTGCAGTAATAGGATCGAATAAGTCGGCACTTTTGTCGGCAGAAAATGTTGGCTGGTCAACGGAAGCAACATCTTCCAAAAATATTAGTTGCTCAGCGTCAGTAGATGTAATTGGGGCTTCAGTCTGAGTAGTTACCGGCCCAGCCACAATAGGTTCTGTGGACTCGACAACAACTGAGCGATCCATAACAGATACAGTCTCATCAGCGGGGAGAACCTTGGTTTCCTCGATAACAGCAGGGGAAGCCTCCACATCATCTGCAATGGCAACGTCTGCTTCAACCTGAGAAGCATCAACCTCAACAGAACGAGCAATTTCGGCAATCGGCGCAGCATCATCCTCTGCAGACACTTCTTCGACAACAGGCTCGACGGTGCGAGCGACCTCGTGAACAGCAGGTGTTTCTTTTTCAGCGACAGGTACAACTTCCTCTGCTAAAGAAGTGAGGGTGGATTCCTCGACAGTTGGAGCAGCAACGGTCTCCTCAGCAACGGATACCTCAGTAGCAGGCTCGTCATCAGCCGGTGCAGCAACAGCTTCTTCAGAAATTGCCTCAATAAAAGCAACTTCCTCGACAGCAGGAGCGGCATCCTCAGCAGTGTCGGGAGTAACAACCTCCTCAACTACTGAATCGGCAGAAGTTTCTTCAGTAGATGTGGAAACAACGGCTTCATCTACAGCCCGCGGAGTAGCCTCTTCAACGATCGATGTAGAAACCTCGTCAATAGTTGGTACAGCAGCTTGATCAGCCGGCGTAGATGTCTTCTCGACAGCAGACACAACATCCTCTACAGCAGCTGATGAAGGAGTCTCGGCATCGACTGACGTAATGGCAGGCTCTTCAACAGAAGGAGCAGCAGCTTCCTCCTCAGCCAGTCTAACAGCTTCATCAGCCGGCGCAGATGTCTCCTCGACAGCCGGAGCAGCCACCTCTTCAGTAGCCGGTGCTACGGTCTCTTCAGCGACTGGTGAAGTGACTTCCTCTTCAATCGACGTAGCTACTTCCTCCTCGACTGACGCAGCAACAGCCTTTTCAACAATTGATGTGGCAGCGTTGGGCTCAGTAGTCTCTTCAACAGGCGACGCAATCACTTCTTCCGTAGCCGGTGCAGCGGTTTCTTCGGCTGGCACATCAACAGCTGGTGTAGCGTTTTCTTCAGCAGCCAGCACTGTCTCCTCAGAGTTTGGAACAAGAGCAGTAACCGCAGTCGGTGCGATAGTCTCTTCAGTGGTCGGTACAGCAGCCGTTTCCTCTACAACTGGAGTAACAGTCTCCTCAACAATCGGAGCGACAATATTCTCAGCCGTGAGTTCAACGTTATCTTCAGTAGCAGGTACATCCGCTACTTCAATATTCGTTGCAGTGGGCTGATCGGCAGCTGGCGCAGCTTCCTCGACGATTGACTCTGTGACATCTTCGACAAGAGGTACCGTATCCTCAACTACCGGTGCTGCAATCTCTTCAACAGAAGATGCTACAACCTCTTCAGCAGCATGTGTTGTTGTTTCTTGAGCAGCCACATTGACGGATATTTCAGCAGCTGGCGCAGACTCGTCCTCAACGACCGGATTAGCGGATTCATCGGTAACAGCTGTCTCGGTCTCAGCTACGGGAAAATCAACAGTGGTTTCAAGAGTCTCTTCAGTTGCTGGTATAGCGGTTTCTTCAACAGTCCGTGAGGTTGCACCCTCAACTTCAGGGGCAGCAACTTCTTCGTTGACTGGCGAAACCTCTTCGCTAGCAGGTGCAGCAATATCCTCGGCAATGTGATCAACCGTTTCCTCAGCAACTGGCGCAGCGATCTCATCGGAGGCTGACGTTACAATATCCTCAGCTGCAGGCTCTGCAGCAACTTCTACCTCCGATTCAGCATCCTCCACAGTAACCGATGGGACAATATCCTCAACAACTGGCTCGATGACGCTTTCAAATGGCTCTGCTGTAGTTTCGTCTGCTGGGATTATAGTCTCTTCGGCAGCCGGGCCAACCGCCACTTCGGCTGCTGTCTCGACAACATCCTCGTTAACTGATGCAATCTCGCCGGCTATATCAGCAGAAACTTCAACGTCAGGAGCAGCCGGTTCTACGACAGGTTCGGAAATAACCTCAGGCGCGACTTCAGCGATCGGCTCATCAATGTTTGCTAGCTCGGTAGCAGAAGTAGGAGCTTCCGTGGTAAGATCGGCGACAGTATCTTCCACAGCCTCGGCTGTTAGGGCATCATTGGCAGAAATTTTTGTCACAGGCTCGGCGGCAGCATCGCTCGATTTTTTGTCTTCGGCTGTCTCGAGAGTAGCCTCAGTAACCGATTTGTCAGTGCTCTCTGCACCCGCATCAGTCAAAGAATTTTCTGCAGCTGGGACCTCTGCATCTGAAACATTGGGTGCTTCGGTTTGTTCGGCGATATTCTCGTCGGTAATATCAGCAACAGGTATCGAGTCAGTCGATTCGACAACAGATTCGTCAACAGTCTCAGCGGCAGGAGCCTCAACATAAGCAGAATCGTCAACAGAAGAGGGCTCAACGGTAAGATCTTTGAAGACTGGCGCTTCTTCGCTAGTCTCAACGACTGGGATCTCTTCGACAGAATTGTCGGCAATTTCAGAAGCAATCTCAGCGACGGGCTCGGCAGCAACGTCTTCAATAGACTCGCTAGCGTGCTCGTCAACTGTCTCGTTAATCACCTCGACTACAGGCTCAGAGGCAGTCTCAGCGGCGGCGACAGTCTCTTCTACCGGCTCAGCTTTAGCTTCAAGAGTAGGCTCGGCGGAAATGATCTCGGCCGACCTAGCGACAGACTCATCAACAGTCTCGGCAGTATCCTCGACAGCAGGCTCGGTGTCGTTCTCAGTCTTAATCTCGGAGACAGAATCTGCGACAGGCTCAGTGGAAAGCTCAGAAACAGGCTCTCCAACATCTACAGCGGCCGATTCGATTGCTGGCTCATCGACAGTATCAACCTCAGTTTTATCCAAAGCGTCAACGGTAGGTTCGACGGATGGCTCGAGTGCAACAGGCTCATGAATAGTCTCAGTAGCAGCAGACTCTGAAGCATCTTCAACAACTGGCTCAGCGGTAGCAGAAGCATCAGCAATCTCTACGGCAGGCTCGACAGGAGACTCGGTAGAAATATCAGCAACATCCTCGACAACAGGCTCGACGGCTGTCTCCACAACAGGCTCAGTAACAGAATCCTCAATAGCCTCGGCTGCAAGCTTATCAGAATCATCTGCAACAGATTCAACAGCTCGCTCGGTAGTAGACTCGAGCTCCTGTGCAACTGCAGACTCCGTGATAGTCTCAGTCACTGGTTCACAAACAGGCTCTTCAACTGCATTAACAGTAGATTCGGTGGCTGGCTCTTCAGTCTTCATGACAGAAGCCTCGGCAGGCGACTCGAGAGCAGCAGGTTCAGCAGTAATCTCCGTTACAGGCTCAGCGACCGCTTCTACCACAGGCTCGGCAACAGATTCATCAACAATGGGTTCATCGGAAACCTCGACAGCAGCTTCCTCAACGACCTCAGAAGTAGGTTCAACTGGATTTGCCTTTACCTCTACCTCAGTTTCAGGAATAGACTCAGTGATCGGCTCAGTGTCGACGTCCACAGCCTTGTTGAAAGCTGCATTGATAGGTTGATCAGCAGTCGGCTCGGACAAGATGTCATCAGATATTTCTGCGACGGGATCAGCGGTGGGCTCTGCGGAGCGATCAGCGACAGATTCGTCAACAGCAGCAGCAACTGCCTCGGGTTCGGCTACTGATTCGGCGTCGGTTACAGGAGCAGCAGCATCTTCAGCTGTTGACTTGACTTCTTCAACAGGATCAGTGATGACTTCAGCAGCAGACTCAGGGACAAAGGTTTCAGCATCGACACTCGAAACGGTTTTCTCAATGGGCTCAGTGTCAACGATTGGTTCAACAGCTGGTTCAGAATCAGCAGCCGGCTCCGCTTCCACTGCGCTAGCTGGCTCAACAGCCCCCTCATCACTAATCTCAATAGAGCGCTCTACTCCAGTCGCCTCAACCGCAGGCTCATCGGCCGACTCAATGACAGGCACTGGTACCACTTCAGCAGAGCTATCAATCGGAGTTTCAACAGCTGCCTCAGTAGTAGGCTCGGTGGCGACTTCGGCTCCAGCATCAGCCTTGGCCTCAGAGGCAGTTTCCGCTGTTTCGACGTTTGGCTCAGATAACGCTTCTGCTGTATTCTCGGCAAGATCTACTACAGGCTCACTAGAAGTCTCAACCGCTGGCTCTTCAACATGCTCGGCAGGAATCTCGATGTGAGACTCAGCAGCAGAAGCAACGGTTGGCTCTGCAGCATTCTCAACAGCTACTTTCTCAGTGGACTCGATAGCATCCTCGCCTTCAGGCACAATGGCATCCCCAGCGACAGACTCAGCAGAAGGCTCGGCAGCAGGCTCGACAGCAGTTTCAAGCTCAGTATCGGCAGCAGATCTGGTGCCAGACTCCAAAACAGGCTCAGCGGTAGCCGCAGTAGCATTTTCAGTAGTGTCCTCTGTAGCAACGTCAACGACTGGCTCAGTTGCAACTTCAGCAGCAGACTCAGCTACAGCCTCGGTCTCACTGGCGGGCAAAACATCAGCCTCAACCACAGAATCAGCGATGGTCTCGACGACAGGTTCATCTACGGATTCAGCTACAGGATTGGCGGCAGAAACTTCGATAGTCTCAGAAATCGACTCAGAAATGGGTACGGCAGCTGAATCTGTCTCTGCCTCAACGGCGGACTCAGCAACAGGTTCAACAGTTGCCTCCATGGCAGAATCCGTAGCAGCTTCGACTGAAGGCTCGACAGCAGTCTCAACAGCTGACTCTTCTGCTGGTTCGCCATCAGCATCAACATCTGTCTTAACGGCACGCTCCGCAATGGGTTCAGGTGCATCGTCAGTAGCAACCTCAACGACTGGCTCGACTACAGACTCCAGTGCAGAGTCGGCAGAAGATACGTCAACAGCTTCAGAAATGGTCTCTGCAACCGGCTCAGCGGCGAAATCTGCTACAGGCTGAACTTCGGCTATGTCGGCATTCTTATCAACCGGTTCATCAGCAAGCTCAGCCTCATTATCAGCCACAGGACTAACAGTAGACTCAATGACAGGCTCGGTTGCAGTCTCGTCAACAGAATCGGCAGCCACAGTATCAACGGCAGTATCGACGGTTGCCTCCACTGTAGACACAGCAGCTGGCTCATCAACAGAATCCGAGGCAACATCAGCAGCAGACTCGATGACTGGTTCTACGACAGAGTCAGCAGAAACGGTCTCAACTGTCAGCTCAGTACCAGCATCAGCGACTGGCTCAGTAGTAGGCTCAGCAATGATCTCGGGTACAGACTCTGCAACATCGTCCTCGATGACATCGTTTGCAGTGGGGTCAGCGGCAGCCTCGACAACAGGCTCAGTACCGGTTTCTGCGGCAGGTTCAACATCATTCTCGACAGCAGATTCGGTTACAGGCTCAGCGGTAGGCTCAGAAGCAGTTTCGGCCACAGTCTCGGTTGTAGACTCAACTGCGGCAGACTCGGCGACAGGCTCATCGGCAACCTCAACCGCACGCTCAACCGTAGACTTAGCGTCAATCTCAGCAGCAGGCTTGGCCACAGGTTCGGCGACAGCTTCGACCTCAGGCTCATCCGCAGTCTCGACTATGGACTCAGCGGTAGTGTCAACGAAAGGTTCAGTGGCAACCTCGTCAACAGGCTCGGCAGCAGCCTCAACCACAGGCTCAGCGGAAATCTCAACTACAGGCTCGGCCATAGGTTCGGCAACAACTTCAACCACAGGATCATCTGTAATTTCGACCGCACGCTGGGTGGCAGGCTCAGAGACTGCCTCAGCAGCAGCCTCGAGTACAGGCTCGGCAATAGACTCGGTTGCAATTTCCGTCATATTCTCGTCAGCGTCCTCAGCAGAAGTATCGGCGGCAGCAGGCTCTACAGCAGCCTCGGCCACAGATTCAACCGCAGGCTCTAAAGCAGCCTCAGCAGCAACCTCGTTTGCAGGATTAGCAGCAAGCTCGACTTTAGGCTCAGTAGCAGAATCGATTGGAGGTTTAGCATCAACCTCAACAGAAGGCTCTGTGGAAGATTCGGTGGCAGCTTCAACCAAAGGCTCAGCGGCAGGCTCAACAGCGGTCTCCACTACAGATTCAGGATTAGACTCGGCAGAAGTCTCTAAGACAGGCTTATCAACAGCTTCAACTGCAGGTTCAGTGGGAGACTCAACTGCAACCTCGCTTTCAGGCTCTGCAAAAGTGGCTACGGCAGGCTCATCGGCAACCTCAATTGCAGGCTCAGAGGTAGCTTCAACTGCAGCCTCAGTGACAGTCTCTACGGCAGGCTCAGTAGCAGCTTCAACCGCGGGCACATCAGAAACTTCAACCGCAGTCTCACTCACAGGCTCGGCAGAAGTCGCTACGGCAGGCTCAGCGACAGCCTCGGCTACAGGCTCGACTTCAGGTTCGGCGGCAGCCTCGACCAAAGACTCAGCGGCAGCCTCGGCTACAGGCTCAGCGACAGGCTTGTCAGCAGCTTCAATGGCAATCTCGGTTACAGGCTCATCGGCAGTCTCGGCTACAGACTCGACTGCAGGCTCATCGGCAGTCTCGGCTACAGACTCGACTGCAGGCTCATCGGCAGCCTCGGCTACAGACTCGACTGCAGGCTCATCGGCAGCCTCGGCTACAGACTCAGTGACAGTCTCTACGGCAGGCTCAGTCACAGTCTCAAATTCAGGCTCAGTGGCAGCCTCGCCAGCAACCGCAACTGTAGGCACAACCGCACGCTCGACAGCAGGCTCAGCAGCAGGCTCAGCAGCAGGCTCAGCAGCAGGATCAGCAGCAGGATCAGCGGTAGCTTCAACTGCAGCCTCAGTGACAGTCTCTACGGCAGGCTCATCGGAAACCTCGACTGCAGCCTCGCTCACAGGTTGGGCAGAAGTCGCTACGGCAGCCTCGGCTACAGGCTCATCGGCAGCCTCGGCTACAGGCTCATCGGCAGCCTCGGCTACAGGCTCATCGGCAGCCTCGGCTACAGGCTCAGCGGCAGCCTCGGCTAAAGGCTCAGCGGCAGCCTCGGCTAAAGGCTCAGCGGCAGCCTCGGCTAAAGGCTCAGCGGCAGGCTCATCGACCGCAGGCTCATCGACCGCAGGCTCAGCGGCAGCCTCGGCTAAAGGCTTAGTAGCAGTCTCAGCAACAGTCTCGGTATTAGTCTCTGCAGCAGCCTCAGTGGCAGCAGGCTCGTCGGCGGGCTCAACTGTAGGCTCTGCAACAGGCTCTGAAACTGATTCGGTGGTAGGATCCGCAAACGGCTGTTCCGAGGTATTAGCGGATGCCTCACCCTCGACAGTAGTCACTATATCTCGAGTTGTCTCAACCTCAGCTTCTACTGACTGCTCAGGTGTAGAATTGGGAACAGAATTGTTCTCTACTTCGACATTTGGCTTTTTCATATCTTCGGAAACAGCTTCCGCTGCCTGATCAACGGTAGCTTCAGGAGCGATCTCTTCCAAAGAAACAACAGCAACCTCTGCTACAGGCTCTGCGGCAGGCTCCTCAGGGATTTCTGAAGCCGTAACAGCCACATTCTCGATAGCTTGGTCTGGTAAATCTGCTGCATCGACCTCTGCTGCCTGATCTGCAGTAGCGTTGTCTGCTTCCGTGATGACATCCTTGGGACCATTCTCAGCTACTACTGCCAGCTCTGAATCTACGACTGGCTCAGCGGATGGCTCTACGACGGCAGATTGGACTTCTTCTGTCACTGCTGGTTCAACTTCCGATTCAGCAACAGGCTCGGCAGCAGTTTCAATTGCGCGTTCTGACGCTGATTCTTCAGTAGATTCAGCAACGGTTTCGACAACTTCATTGTCAACCGTCTCAACAGAAAACTCAGCTAGGTCCTCGTTAGCCGCCTCAGCAACAGACTCAGTTACAGCATCGGTGCTTGGATTAGCGAAAGTCGCAGCGGTAACATCATCTGCAACCACCTCAGTAGCAGTCTCTGTCTCTGCTTCGACAACAGCCTCCGACTTGGGTTCGGCTTCCACCTCAGCAACTGACTCAGTAGGGGCATCATTAAAACTGGTAGACGCCTCAGGCTTAGTGACATTTTCGGAAACAGGATTAGTAGCTGATTCGCTAGCTGGCTCATCTGTCGATGACTCTACTGGATCGGACAAGCTCTCGGAAACAGGCTCATCAGCGGTAGCCTCAGGCACAGTCTCTGCTCCAGGCTCAGCAATGGCATCTTGCTCAGTCACCAAAACGTGCTCTGCAATGGGCTCGGACTCCGGCTCGGTTGTTTTATCCACTTTATCCTCAACGATAGCCTTCTCTGTTGACTCGGTAGTAGGTTCGGCAGCGAGATCCGCTTCAGCCTCGGCAACGGGTTCTGCTTCAGCCTCGGCAATGGGCTCTGCTTCAGCCTCGGTAATGGGCTCTGCACTATCAGGCTCGTTAATAACGTCAGCAGCACAATCTGTGCATTCGGGTGCAGCCTCGATGATCGACTCGGCAGCACCTTCCGGATCTGCGGTAGACACAGCATCGGGGACGGGTGCATCGACCGCAGGGGCAGATGTAACGTCAGCCGACTCGGCAACCAAGTTGGCTACATCAGCAACAACAGCAGCCTCCTCGACAGTGTCAGAAGCGGGCTGATCTGCAGTGTTAGCAGCTTCATGAGAGGTACTCTGCTCAGCGGCATCTTGGGTCAACTCGCTAGAATGTTCAACAGCGGGCTCCACGGCAGTATTCTGCTCAGAAAGAGGCTCTGTGGAAACGTCAGCGAGAGCTTCTACAGCTGGCTGCTCCACAGCATCGGTTGAAGATTGCACATCAGGCAACTCGTCAACAGCCTCTGCCAACGGCTGCTCAGTGACATTTTTCTGTGTGTCCTGAATAGCCTCTTCAGTCTTGTCAGCGCTGGAATCAACTGCTGGTTTTACTGCAGCCTCAGTGGGAGGTTCTGCCACGGGCTCTTCCGGCAATTCGGCCTTGGCATCTGATACAGACACGACGGCAGAATCTA
>JANBSE010000361.1:0-11486 GCA_027578475.1 Coemansia sp. RSA 2607
TTCTGGGGACCCACAGAGCTCATTGACGGCATGTCTTCAGCCTCAGCAGCAGCCAGCTTGCGCACTCCACCCAAGAAGTGAAGCATCGATGCGTAAACGTTGCCACGCAGCTGGAGTGACGCCTGAGCAGCGGGAGTAAGTGCAGCACCAACAAGCATTTTCCACGCTTCAAGAAGGGGCTCTGTTGGCAGCTTGCTATCCACTGCTGGAGGAAGCTGACGTGACTGGCCCGAAACGCCAGGCTTGTTCATGGCCAAGGATGCGCGTGTCAGTGCTCCTGAACGAGTCCACTCGGAGCTCAAGCGCTCGGTGAAAAGGGTTAGTGTAGACGACATGGCTGCAAGCAGGTCAGTATGCCGCAGCTCCTGCTCTGCACTTGGAGGATCAACCCACCACCCGGACGAGTTAGAACCGATCTTCTGGTTCCGATAGACAGGATCATACTCAGAAATGACCTGAACTATACCACGCAAGAGCTGGAACGCAGTGCGTTCACGGCCGACACGTCCACCAACATCGATCTTGTCCCAGGCAGACGTCACTGTAATCTCTGCAATCTCCTTCCACCCACGAAGCGCGCACGCGTAAGCGAAGAACAGCTCACGCTCCTGGTTTGCAAAGTAACAACGGATAATCAGCCGCCGAATTGTTACAAAAACGCGCTGACGAGTTGACTCGGCGCTAAGCTCACCATTAATCTGTAGCACATGCTTGGACTGCTCAAGGAGAGTCAGCAGTGCGTGGAGATCATAAACAGAGCAGCCACGCTCGTTGGTAACAATGCACGAGCTGATATCGACGTTCAAAATGCCGGTATCAAAGTAAGCTGGATTGCTCGGGTTACATACTGCTGCATCGTCGTTATCCTCATCCATGGCAAGCGCACCATCTTCGCTCGACAAGTACTCGCTTTCAGTCTGCCGGTGGACGCGATTAAGAACAGTCAGCGAATCGCGGTAGGCTTGACGCAGGCTATCAAACAGAGCTAACAAACGCATGCGCGAGTCAAGGAACCCATGGGCGCCGTTTGTTGGAAGCATGCCAAAGGCATTGCTGCCGCTCGTAGAACTATCACCCTGCTGATTTGCATCGCCAACAAGCCACTCAGCAATCAGCTTGGCCCGCGAGCGCGAGTCTTGGAGGACAAGCGTATGCAGCTCAAGGGCAGTGCTGCGCCAGAGCCAGGCGCGAGCGTGCATCTGAGCATACACTCTGATCGGGCTGTACAGACTCAGAATTAGGTCTTGGTTGTCCACCTCTTGCAGATCGGGAACGATGATAGCTGGTGTTGAGCTAACCTGGGCAAAGAAGAAATTCTCACGCGCACGCAGATAGCGCATTGTAACTTCGCTAGTGACAGGATCTGAGCACAGATGGTAAATCAGGTGCTGGCACCGCTCAGCTAGACGAGGACGTTGAGCAAGAACAGAAGAAAGCTGGTTATCATACAGCTCAAAGCCTTTGTCATCTTTGCGCAAAAGGTCTAAGATCGTGTGCATGCAGGTTGCACGCTGCGATGGGTCAGGCAAGTCATCAGTAGCCGGCTTGGTCAGACTGAAACCAAGGAGGTAATGCGCAATTGTCGGCGCAGGCTTAGATGGAGATAGGTTGGCAAGGAGTAGATCAATAATTGCCAGACGGATTGACTGGGCAGACACAGTTGTCTGCTGATCATCCAGACCGCTTGTGAATCCGCGCTCGGCCTCGCCAATAAGTGCATCAGCCTGTGACTCAGCAGAGCTATCGCTGTCGGTTTCCAGACAGCTGATAAACCCGTGGATTATACGCACGCTGTCGACGCTGTTATCAATCATACTCACAAGACGGTTAAGCGTCAACATTCCTGAGCCGGTGGGCAAACTGTCATCGACTCCGTTAAACACAGGCGAGTCTGCGAGAATGTGCAAAATCTTGACCGTTGCCAAGCACACGTCAGGAGAAACGACGCACCCAATGTACGAGACAATCTGAACAACCGACTGGCGACGAGAAAGAAGCAGCTGCTCAAGTGTCGTAATCGAGCGCGGCAGATTGAGCGGGAAACCAATAATATCCGCAGACTCGAGAATTACTGGGATGATTGTACGCAGAAGCGCATCTTGCACACGCAGAGTGCGGAGAAGAATACGCATGGTGCTCAGCACTGAGGCTAGAATCGAAGCGCCAAGATCGCCAGTAGCCGTGTTCAGAGTATCGACGCCGACACTAAGTACATGCAGCAGTGTGTCGAGAAGCTTCGATCCACACAGAATGCGGACAGCAATTTCGAATCCGGGGTGTGTAACTAAAGTTTGAAGGGTAGCAGCGCTTGGTGAGTTGGCCTGTCTACCTGCCTGTTGCTGATGGGTGCTGGTGCCGAGTTCGGACATTAGAGTAGCCAAATCCATGGTAGCCAGACAACGCTCGACGGCATCAAGCGACAGAGCATAGACGCTCCACTTCTCTGACGGATAGCGGTAGGAACGCTGGTCAGCCTTAAGAAGGACGTGATCGAGAACAAAGCTGATGTAAGGGCTGATACCAGGAATGCGATATGACTCACCCAGGTTAATCGGAATAGATGGAGACGCAGCCGAGTACAAGAGGGGATCACGCTCCATGTTAGAGAGAGCCGGGGCGCTTGCAGACGGATGGATGAGCGAGATGATAAGCCGGACAAAGGCGCGCATCTCGGGGTAGGTCTCGACGGCAGTCTCAATCTCCTCAAGCTCGTAAATGACACCGCCACGACCCATCGTTGGACGGCTGCCACCAATGCCAGTACCAACGCCACGACCAATCGTCAGGCTGCGGCGAGATACTTGCTCAGGCATAGGCACCTGCTGAGTGCCTGCAGGTCTCGCCTGGTGCAACGCATTGATGTCGTTAGTAGTTGGTAGTGTCTGGCTCTGCTCAAGCAGCTCCCAGCTCCGGCGTGCAATCTCGTTGACCGACTGGCGCACAGCATCCGACATTGCCTCTTCGTCGTGATCAATTTCAGAGTCGAGCTCTCCAAACGCAGCGATAGCATCGATGATGCTAGCCTTGAGCGATACAGGCACGGGGCAGCCAAGTAGGTTGAACATGGTGAAGACAGCATTGTACTCGGCGCTGTCGTAGAGACTAGTGCGTGCAACATACGAGTAGCGGACAACAGAACGACATAGACGGAGGAAAGCACGCAGAAGCGCAACCTCGTTGTCGGCAATCTCGGGGGGTGTGGCAAGGGGATCGGGCTCGCTTTGGCGCATCTGACCGGCGTAAAAGTCCAAAGCGCCAAACAGGGCCGACCACGAGCAGAGAGGCGCCTGATTTGAAGCCAGCTGACTGCGACTTGGGCACATTAGACTGCCCTCAGAGGCACTCATAAACTCGTAGGCACACATGCTCGCCCGCGGGCCGCATGCCAACGATGAAAGCATGTTGAAGTATCCACGGATCATGCCCTGCTCGCGACAGTCAGAGCCCCAGCGCAGGAACACAGCTAGACGATCGTCCATTTCGACGCGATTAGCGGATTTGCGGCCCCAGAAACGAAGACCGGCATCAGGGCGCTCGTTGTAAAGGATGGTAATCCATAAGAAGAGTGCTTCTGTATCGCGCCGCGGCTCGGGTCCAGCAGGGACACTAGCTGCCATACCGCCTGGTGCGGTCTGGTTGCTGATTGGGCGGCTGTATCTGTATCCGCTCTGCAAAAGCTGCTGCTGTTGCTGTTGCTGCTGAAGAAGCTGACGCTGCTCTTCCTGTGCAACACGCTGGATCTCCGCCTGTTGTGCCTGGTATATCGCGTCCTCTTCGCTATAGCGCATACGCCTAATCAGGCTGGACATGCGCTCAATAAACGCAGTAACCGTGTTTTCAAGCGTGTGCTCAATATGCCACCGCAGGTCCTCGGATACATCATCAAAGTGTGGATAACGCTGCTCTTTGGCCTCAGCAGCCGGCTGCGGCGTGCGCTGGCGCCCAAGAACCTCAAACTCAGCCGAGAGTTCATAGTTAATGTCGTCAGTAACGCGATAGCCTAGCATGTAGTCAACTGCAAATCGGTAGGCGCCCATCTGGATGGCTTGCTGTGCAATCTGCTCGACACGATCTTCGCGGTATCCAAGCAGGTGGTCAAACCCAGGCGATCTCTTTATTCCAAAAAGCGCCAAGAGTGCCCATTGGAGCCACACAAGGCCCTTCATACCATCGTCAGACCACGTTTTGTCGATGATCTCTTCGTTAAGCTTCACCAGAAATTGGCTATCCCGGACTAGGTGGTTGATCTTGTCGAGAGCAGCAGCCTCTGCTATATCCTGGTCACCATCTTCAGAAGATGTCCCTAGAGCGCACAGAATAGTGAGCACCATGCGAAGAGTAACTGGATCTTCGACACTGCTTGACCGCAACCATTCAACGATAGATATCATCTCACTAAAGTTGAGCTGGTGGTCGTGCACAATGACAAACAGCAGCATGGCTAGCTGCTTGCGCTCCTCGCCCAGCTTTGTTTGTACAAACTCAACAACTTCACGCTGGTAAGGTATGTTGGCAGTCGGACCATCGAGTATATCTTTGATCTTGGACTGCTTTGTCTTTAGCTCCGTGATGGTGTTGAGTACACGAGAGGGGAACATTGCACTACCTGATGTCATAACGGATGACATAATAGCTCCAGTAGTCGTTTCGAGGACATTCCGTACAGAGTCGTCGACAGTCTTGCTGACACTGCTTGTAAAGAGTGTGCGTAGGCACATTAGTTTAGCCTCGCGCTCGCTAAAAAACAAAAGAACAGCCGTTTCGGCAGCCGGAAGCTCAAACCGCTTTTCAAACGGAACAGCCTTTTGTACCAGTGCCGCAGCAATGTTCTCGTCAATCTCAAGAAAATCGGACAACTTTTTAGCCTCAGTGACAAAGTCGATGCTGACCTTGAACTTTTCCCCATTTATTGACGGCGTCCCCTTTTCAAGGTCGGACCGGTGCTGTGCGCTTTTTCCTGGATATTCGAATAAGCCAGCCAGATCGGTCTTGGACGTTTCAAGCTGCTGACTCAGCTTCTCAAATGTGGGCGAATCATTTGTGAGGTCCAGGCACTCCTCGAGCAACTTGTTGAGGTTCGAAAAACGCTCGGGTTCCCAGGTCGTGTTTGCCATTCTAGATTCGGGATATTTTAAGTATATGTTTGTTTTATTTAGCATTTGAGTATTGCGTATGCTATTCCAGATTTGTTGTGCAAATTGTCTTTCTTATACTTACTGCTATGATTCGAGTCGACAAAGAAAATACCAATCGAAAAATAATTCTGAGTAGTAGCTTGTAAAAAAAGTAAACACCGCAGACTTTAGACGCGCGATGAGAAGCTGCACAGATTCTTTAGACAAACCCAATCAATTGAATGGCAACGGAAAGAATATGAAAGGGCTAATCAGTGGCAACAAATGAGTCGGTGCGCAAAAGAATGAGTTTAATTGAAGGAAAGACGAAAAGTAGAGTAAACAACCCAACCTGTGGATTTTTACGCGTGTTGTTCTCGCCACTCTTACACAGCTATTTTTTTGTTAATCCTTGATCAGTGATCACTGCCTTGCCATAATCGCAGAGTCAGTCTTACCAGCCATGAACGGGTCATAGTCACAATCCATCAAATGTGTTCGAATAGACACAGACATTTATTTTTGACATGTTACAGCCAGACTTTGTATTTAGAGGTCACCAAGCAGCGGTCAACAGCGTGCGCTTTTTTGGCGACGACCGATACCTGGTTTCTGGTGATCAGGACGGGGTTTTAATTGTTTGGAATATGCTTCTGAAACGGCAGCTCGCACAGGTAAAAGAAGCTCATTCAGCAGCAATTCTATCAGTATGTGGCGTTGGAGACAAAACTGTTATTACCCAGGGCAGAGACAACAAGCTCAAGGTGTGGGAACTCGTTGCCACCGAGTTTTCAGGAAGCCTAGATCTAGTGCGGTCCATAGATGTCGATTCGATAAACTTTTGCAAGTTTACCTACTGCGTTTACAAAGGCACAGTTTGGATTGCCGCGCTCGATGAGGCGGGATCAGGAAGTGCGTTTCTTTGTAGCCTCAAGAACGAGCAAAAAGTCAGCTTTAGCATTGGACGCAGGACACGCATGAAGACAAGCGCCGATGGTCGAGAAGACTCGCCAATGTGTCTCAAGATTGAAGCTGTAGCCGATCGTAGATTCCATCTTCTGGTTGCTTACGAGAGCACTGTTTTACAACGCTTTGCGATTAGCGTCGATGAATCCTTGGACACATGCACTGCAGAGTGCACTGGTTCGGTGACAACTGCCCATGACGAGCCGATAATGGGTTTGGACTATGACCTCAAGCAACAGCAAGTGTACACTTGTGCAGCAGACAACAAAGTGTGTTGCTGTAGCGTGGATGAAAAGGGTATTGTTGAATCGGCAGCCCCTGTATTGTTGAAAAACGCTGGAGGCTCGGATATTCGTCATTTTGCACTTGGCACCAAGTCCCTGCTAGTTGTAGCGGGATGGGACTATTGCATGCATATATTTGAAGAAAAGCCCTTAAGGAGCATCTGCAGCATCCCGTTTCATAGGGCTGGCCTGACATCTGTAGATATGAGCTCGCTAGGCTCGGCGTCAGAGGACCAGATTTCTAGCGAAACTGTTCGTCAAAGGTGGAACTCGAGGCCGCGCTGGTTGGTGGCTGCAAGTAGGGACTCGCGCATATCGCTATGGGATGTTGCTGGCATTATGCCATCCTGACTTTTTAGGCTGTGAATTCTTTTGAGAATCAGAAAGATGTGCATCCACGGTCAATTTTTGTGGTGCATAAGTGGCAAATGACCTCTTTCCACACCTTTCCCTTTTCTCCTTTCCATTCATATTTTTCTTTCTAAACTCTATTTGTTTTATTTGTTAAGACTGCTACAGCATACCTAGCAGAGCAGACTCGTTAATAATGTACAAAGTCACTGATCCAAAGGTCCAGTATACCGTTGCGGCCGAAGTCGGGGAGGACTCTGACGGTGTTATGGTTGTTGGCCCATACACGATAGTAAAGCAGTTAGGGCGGGGTGCATTTGGCACAGTCTACTTGGTCAAGAAAGCGGGGGAAGATGTCCAATACGTAAGTATCCATAAAAGGGGACTGGTACAGCCTATCTGTTCTTGTAATACTGCGTTTATTTCGGCTAAGCACCGTACTGAATCTCCATGTAGGCAATGAAGGAATATGCAAAAGCTAGTTTGCGCAAGAGGCGTCAGTCTGACATGATGAGAATCACCCGTGGTGGTGGACCTATGCGTCCTGGTCGCGGCGGTCTGTTTGGCGCGCGGCAGATGATGCTTAAGCAGAAAAGCGAGGAAGATTCAGACCCATTCTCTTTGATAAAAGTGGAGCTTGCAATCTCAAAGAAACTGGTACACCCGCATCTTGTACGTCTTTTTGAGGTGCTTAATGACGACGAGCACGATGTTCTTTACTTGGGTAAGTAGGGCACAGATGCGATGTGTCGATTGGAAAAGATGGAGTGATTTCTCGTTTTCCACGCAGATTTTTCCATCAGTAGGGGCTGTGGTGCGTTGTTTTTTGCAAATGCATTGTTTGCCACACTACATTTGTTTGTTTGTTGGATTTTTATGCTGAACGATATCATCCGATATAATCATTTGTAACTACCCTGTAGTTATTGACCTGTGCGATAAGGGTCCTGTTCAGACCCTGGATGCAGAGCAAAGGGCTTCGCCCGTCTATGAACCAGAGACCGCTCGAAAGTACTTTGCGCAGGCGCTATTGGGGCTTGAGTATCTACACGAGATGGGTATTGTCCATCGTGATATAAAGTTGGACAACCTTCTCCTCACTGCAGACGACACGCTAAAGATTGCGGATTTTGGTGAGTCTGTCATGCACCAAGAGAGTGGCGACAAGGTCAAGGGATCGACTGGAACGCCTGCATTCATGGCTCCTGAGCTCTGCCAGAACGCCAGTGAAGTTTCGGGCGAGGCAGCGGATATCTGGTCGCTAGGTGTTTGCTTGTATTGCTTTGTGTTTGGCACGTTACCCTTTGCAGGAAGCAGCGTTATGGAGGTTATGGATTCTGTCTCTGAATGCGACCTGCGTTTCCCTGGTCCCTTCGACAAAGACCTCAATGATCTGCTCACACGAATGCTTGAGCGCAACCCTGATTCAAGGATAACCATTGACGAGATTCGCGAGCACCCATGGGTGACCCAAAACGGCAGCTTTTCTTTGCCTTCAAAGGAGAGGAACTGCGAAAATCATATCACTGAAATTACGCAACAGGATCTCGACAATGCTATCCAGCCAATTTTCGACATTATGCCAGCTATCCTGGCCATTGCCAAGCTTCGTCGCTTCCGCCAGCGCATTAAGGAAAAGCGTGAGCGTGAGCTTGAAGAACAGCAGCAGGAGCAACAGAAGTTACAGGAAAGCAACGATTCAGAGATTGTTGACAAGACTTCATTCGACGATAATTAATTGTTTGCTCTAGAGTATTAGCATTAACCTAAATTTTTAATACTTCGTAATTATATCTCGCCAAGGAACATGGTCCGGTCTATGCTTCCCGAAAGCACAATCGGTTCCTGGGGATGGAAGTCCACCTGAGTTACACATCCCTTGTGGCCAGGAAGTTTGTACTTGATTTCGCCGGAACGCAGATTCCATATAGTCATTGTCCGATCGGCGCTGCCAGACGCAACCATTGTTTCGTCGCGATCTATGGCAGGTCGAATAAGATTTCTCTCAAAGTTATGCGGAGCACCAGTATAGACACGCTCGCAGCGATTAGGCAAACGACAGTATGGTCTCAAATCCCAGAGACGCACTGTGTTGTCCAGTGATGTCGAAACTAGGTAGTTACCAGTCTTTGGAGAAATCGAAATGCCCATTACCGAATCTGAGTGACCACGCAGTATCAACGATGGCTCAGATGTATTCCGTACATCCCAGCCAGTAATGCAGTTGTCTAGTGATCCTGAATACACCATATTACCAGACTGCGCTGCAGCTACAGATGTAATTGGAACACCATGTTCAATTGTATTCACCGGGCGACGTTCTCTTGCATCCCAGAATAGCAGCATCCCGTCATCCGCCCCACTGATAAATACATCATCGTCGCCTGTACCAAAACTAAGCGGGGAACAGGCATTGACAGCCTCTGTGTGCCTCCTGCAACGCTTAATTCGCTCGCCTGTCGTTGTATCCCAGATCGCTACCGAAGTGTCTGCACTGGCTGTAATAAGTCTGTCCCCTGAGGGCATCCACTGAAGCTCTAGAATAACACCCTTATGACCTTGTAGTACGCCATAGTTGCTGCAGTCGCCGTAAGTGTTCCACAGGAATACCTGCTTGTCGGCTGATCCTGATGCCAGATGCGTGCCGTCAGGAGAAAAACGACATGTGGTAACTTCTCCAGAGTGCCCAGATAGCTGCATAATCGGTGCCTGCAGCCCCGACGTGCGCTTCGGTCCAGCTTTAATCAGTGCTGTGTTATTATCCGTCTTTGGGCGCTTTGCCAGGGCTAGCGCTGTTCCTTGAGCATTTTTGTAGGCCGATGATGAACTCTGCATCTGAACGTCATCTGCATCAGACAAACTGGCAGAAGAGCCCTTGCGTTTGTGGTCTGCCATCAGAGTAATAATAAACGTATTAGGGTTTACAACTAAAAGGTTTTGCTTTAAGAGCATCCAGAGCAAGATTATTGATTCGGAGTTGTAGTACTGGGCTGGCAACGTTTACTGTTGTGGGATAGTCTAATCCGATTGATTTTTGGTTACGTGATTTAGAACATCAGCAAATGTCACAGAACAAGAGCAATCTCTAAAAATGAACACTTTTTGCCTTCATCCCGCTCTTATCCTAGCTTTTATAATACAATATAAAATGTCAAAAGCATTAAATTTATACCGTAGCATTCTCCGAGTTCACCGGCGACTTCCTCAAGAGATGCGATTTTTGGGCGACCAGTATGTTCGCTCTGAATTCCGCAACCACAAAACAGTAACTGAGAAGCGGTTTCTGGAGCAGTTTTTTTCTCAGTGGACATCCTATCTTGACTTGCTCAAAGCACAAACTGGTGCAGACGAGAGTAAGATAGGGAAGCATCTTGATATGGATATTGTTCAGAGGCTAGAAGACGACAAGGCGGAGCAGCTTCTCCAGCTACATCGTGCATCAACAGGTTTAGAAGAAGAACACGACGAAAAACAGGCAACAGTCACTCTGCCTCCCAAGCGAGCACACTAGATATAAATTGTATATTTATAATCCATTCTTCTAATATTATTTGGTATCCAAGGTGTTAGCAAATCATCTCTGAAATGCTGACGTAGAAACTCAAAGATTACCCTATGGAGATCTAGCTTTTTATCTTGAATCTCGGTGCTAACTTCATAACAGTATCAATTTTTTTATAAAAATAGCGATTCACCATGATCAGATACTTGTCGACTAGAATAACTGCCAAATCCGACAGTATATGAACGCGGAAAGAAATAATTTGTGTGCGCCTATTTTAAAAATATGTACAATGCAACTAAAATGTGCTTTGCAAAGTCATTTGCAGAAGCGTTGTCAAAAAAGACATTTGCATAAATGTAGCTGGAATTCTAGCTTTATCATACACAATAAGTAAATGTAAACCTTCATATTCTCATTTTGATTTTTGAGTTACCTGTTTCTATATAAACAAATCTAAAATATATTTCAACCCAAAAGACAAGGAAAACTTTTATTCTCTTGTGCGCGACCTCGTCTGGTAAGGGTCTCTAGGAACCAATTGATCTTTATTCCTAGATTCGTGTGTCGTTGGCTTATCAGCCAACATGGATGATGGTTTGGGTACCCATTTATTTTCAATCCACTTATACCCAAGGTCCTTCTTTAGTGTTTTTAACATTGTGGTATATGAACAGCCATGCTTTCTAGCCAGGTCTCCAGTTGTGATTTCTGGGAATTTTTGAAGCGTACGTATTATAGCAGGTCTATAAAGGTCTGTGATTTCAAGAGATGGGCGCCCTGATCGGGGTTCATCCTTTAGCGATACATCACCACATTTAAATCTTCTTAACCAATTGTAAACTGTGCTCATAGATATGCAATTTCGTGGGCTTTCTGATTTTATAGTTTTATAAATTTCCTTTGGCTGCATGTCTTGATAATAGTATTTCAATACCATGGCTCTGTTCTTCTCCCGTTTCGATTGCGGCATTGTAATTATTCAAGAGATAAAAGTAAAATATTTATAAACTGTTTCTCAACCGGCTTGAAAAAAACTTTGAAAAAGCGTGTTACGGCTATACCAGTCGCGTTGGCAGTTATCTACACTACACTGCACTACGCTATTTTCCTGTAGAAACCTAATCCTGTGTCGTAAGTCCATTGTTATTAGAAGAATGAAATCTTAAAACGTTGCCAACACTCACTGTAATCCGCTAGATTTTCAGGAGCTTGATAAACTCGCGCAGCCAGACGCCTATAGCCGGGTAGGCCGGTGCAGATACAAGG
>JANBSE010000362.1:0-11469 GCA_027578475.1 Coemansia sp. RSA 2607
TGAACAACCTGCAGAACTCCAGCAGTGCTGATTTTCTCTTCAGTATCGCCACTACGATCTCCAACGCGTATCAAATGCAGTGCCCGGTCTGCAAGACCGCCATTCGCTCTCTTGGTCCCAACGGTCCCAACATGGTGATCAGGAAGATCCGCACGCACAACATCATCATCGTAAATCTTCGCGTAACGATAATCCGTCGATTTGACGACAGTCTTCCCCACACTCGCAGTCACAGCACCAGACAGCGTGTCAAGCGGCGAGTACAGCGCCCGACGCATAATCTGCATACGCTCATCCAATGGTACCAACTGTTCAGGACGCCGGGCATCCATAATAAGCATCATAAGCGAAGCAAATTTACGCGCCATCTGCCCACACCACAGAATGCTCTGGTGATCAAGACTCAGCCACACGTCCTCGATCCCCGAAGATAGCACGCTGAGCGCATTGGTTTGAGGCGCCAGATCGCCAAAGTAAGTGTAGTCCGAGTTGATCATCGAGTCGAGGTTGCCGCCGGCAATCGAAACAAGACTGACGTCGCGCAGCGTCCCGTGGTGGAACCCATGGCGCCAGAACCTATTGATGCTAGAGTACACCCGATCGACATAGTACTCGAGCGACGCCGTAGGGTTATTATGCGGCGTGGCCAAAGTGAATATCGCACGCACAGAGCCAACCACATGGTTGGGCAACGTGAATGCCGTGCGCGCCACCACGCCGCCCATTGAATGCCCGATAACAATCACCGACGTAGGTAGTGCAAGGTTCGTGCCACCAAACGCGCCCTCGTGCTGCTTGCGCGTCCGTGGGTACAGCGACAGGATGTAGCGGATAGCGTCGTTGATAAAGTCAGCCTGCTCAAGGATCGAGTATCCATGCAGCGCCGTGAACTCCTCGTTAAGCCCCACGGTAAAGAAATCGTAGCCGATCCGGCCCCCTGTCACTGCCTCCGGGTCCGTGCCCATCAGTTCGACAAACGCACTGGTTGTCGCCGATGCAATCGACCGCACCTGCTTGGGACTGCCAGCGTTACCGGGCACAAAGAGCACGGGAATCCGATACCCTTCGTCAAACGCGTCGTAGCCGCCCTCGCGGTACAAGTACAGTCGGTATTTGGTTGCAAACCGCGTCCAGTTGCTGTCAAAATGCATCTGCTCGATGAACCGCGGTCGACTGTAGCTCATGACGCACGACGGAGTGTCGGGCTGAGCAGAAAAGTATGAGCGAGCTGTTAGTAGCCCAAACGTTACTGTGAAGAGTAGCAGGGCGAGAAGCGGGCTGTGAGTTCGGACCATTGTAAAAAGCGGACGAGGATTGGCTCGGTGGTTGCTGTCTTCCGGTTCAGCGTTGGAATGTGTTTGAGAACCAAGCGACGGTGATGGCAGCGACGATGGCGTTGATAATATGGACTCCCTGCTGGACGACGGTGTTGTGGCAGAGGTGGCACTACTCGGGTGATTCCGAGAAGCAACCTGTTGTCTCCTTTTCGGCGGCATTATGTCAATTATGCAATTTGTAGCAGGTTGCTGGTCGCCTCCAGCGTACATGCAAATATTTATATATAGATAGCAACGAGCAATAAAGGAAAGATGCTTAGGTACCACGGAACAAAAAAAAGACTAGT
Organism: Coemansia sp. RSA 2607; assembly: GCA_027578475.1. Lineage (NCBI taxonomy): Eukaryota > Fungi > Kickxellomycota > Kickxellomycetes > Kickxellales > Kickxellaceae > Coemansia > Coemansia sp. RSA 2607. Next base: position 1,625 of record JANBSE010000362.1, read on the forward strand.
GAATCCGAAGGGGCAGAGAGGGAGGGAGAGAGACTTGCTCAGCCACGCCGTGTTGAAGAAAGGCAAAAAAAGGAGAAAATCAGAGCTGGACTGAGGAACAGACCTTATTCCCCCACACACGCCCAATCTAAATTGCCCGAGTGCTCAACAAAAAAATCCGCAAAGTTGAGAGATTGGCACGAACCCTGCATTATGACAACAGAAAGCAACGGAGGAAAAAAGTGTTAAGGCCTCTCTCTTAGCGCCGGCGAACTCTTTGCCGGCTCAGGCAGCGGTTGCAGCGCCGTCGTCGGCGGTCAGCAGCTGGCCGCACGAGATGGTCTGGCCAGGCTTGAGGGCAATGCTGCTAGCAACGGTGCCAGCCTCTACGCAGATCATGCGGTGGTACTCGTCGTCGGCAAAGTCAGCCATCTCCTTGGCTTTCTGCTCCCAAGGATTCCACAGCACAATGTCCTTAAAGTTGAACCGCCTGATCGCAACCGACCCACCAGCACGCTCGCGCACCACAACATTGTCCTCGACATCGCAGTACACGCGGTCCTCGTTGGTCCCAACAGTCACACTCGCCCTTGCCTCCTTCGCGCCCATTTGGCCAGAAATCTTGTCGTCATACGACGCACCCTCCAGACCCTCAACCTCGACTTGAGCGATATCCTGCACGCCAAAGTACGTATGCATCAGCGCAGTGAACTCGAAGGGGCGCTCGTCGGCGTTCTCGCACTTCATAATAGTCGACAGCGTGTGCGCCGTCAGGTCGACCGTATAGGTCAGCACAAAGCGGAAGGGCCAGGCGGACGCACGTGTCTCCTCGGTGTCGCGCAGCTCGAACGTGGCGGCAACGCCGGCGCCGTGCTCGGTGGCCCCGAGGAACGCCCAGCGCTGGTTGCGCGCAAAGCCGTGTTGCGGGAGCGCTCCGGGCCCGAACTGCGGGAACACAAGCGGGATACCACCACGGATCGGCTTGCTGCCGTCGAGCACCGCCTGGCGGCTGACGAACAGCCGCTCGGCACCCGATGCGCATTTCCAGGAGGTCACGGTGGCGCCGTAGACGTAGATCTCGACCGATGCCGATTCCGGCCCGCTCAGCACCACGCGCTCGAGGTTGCCGGCTGCATCTTTGAACTCTTGCACAGTCATTGTGTGGATAAAATGGTTAGTAGTTTAAAACGAGTCTTTACAAAATGTATGTAAAAGTGCGGAAGTGTATTAAAAGAGAAAAAGTCCGAATCCAAGGCAAAACAAGTTGCTTGCTTTGAAACGTGCAGCCAGTTTTAAACTCCCCCAATCCGAAGTGCTTGGACAGCATACCGCCAATGCTAGTCGCTATCGCTGTCACTACCAGCATTGGCGCTGCGCTTGACGCGTGGACCATAGTACGCGCTGACATCGCCGACAGCAAACTCTGAAATCTCGTTGCCCTTAACGAACCTCGGCTTCTTGCGCTCCTTCTCCTCGCGCTCACGCTTAACCTTCTTCTCCAACCGCACCTCCACAGCCTTCTGGTTGTTGCCCTTTCCCTCAGCCACCTGCGCCGGCGTCTCGCGCAGCGCAAAAGCCTTGGCCAAGTGCCCGAAATGCAAGAACCGCACATGGAAGATGCGCTTCTCCGGCGCGCCGTGCGTGGCGTACGCACGGATCGACGACAAGAACGCCTGCTTGGCAAGCCGCATGGCGGTGATGTTGGACAGCACGAAGCGCTCGAACAGAAGCTGCCACTCGGCCGCACGCAGCTGCCATTCGGCTGCGCGTCGCGTGCCCTCGCTCTTGGCCGCCAGTCGCAGGATGGCCTCGACGGCCTCGTCTTGCGGCCGCAAGCCGCGTTCGGACAGCACCGTCAGGTACGCCGCTTCGCTGGGCAGCAGGAAGAGGTGCGCGTAGCCGACGCGTCCGAGTCGCGCAGTGCGTCCGACGCGATGCAGGTATGATGCCAGATCCGTCGGCGCGTCGTACTGCACGATTGACGTGACGTTCGGCAGATCCAGGCCGCGTGCCGCCACGTCGGTCGTGAAGAGCACGGAGGCATGCTGCTCGCGGGAGAACGCCGAGAATGTCTCCGTACGCTGCTTCTGCTGCATGCTGCCGTGCAGCCGGAACATCTTGACGCCTGGGAACACGTTCGACTGCAGGTGGATGTCTGTTGCTGTCAGCTGCGGTCCGCCGCGACCGCCTGCCGGCCGCTGGCTACGCGATTTTTTCGAGTCGCCGTCTTTGTCCTTGTCCTTGTCCTTGTCACCTTCACCATCACCCTCCTCGGTGTTGAACAGGTCGTCGGCAAATGCAGCTTCGCCCTCGTCGGCCTGCGCGCTGTCAGGCTGTGTCGCGCCGTGACTCAGCATAAAGTACATAAAGTCCACGGCGTCCTTGCACGACAGGAACACAATAATCTTGCTCGTCGGCTGCTGCCTCAGCGTGTTCTTCAGCAATGCCACAAGCGTAACCAGCCGCAGCTTGGCCGGCACAATTACAGCCTTTTGCACAAGCTGGCTGGGCACTGCAAAGTCGCCCTGACCGTCATCCTCGCCCTGAACTGCATCCTGGCCTTCATTCTGGTTCGCGCCATCCTCGTCGTCACCTTCGTAGGCATGCGCCCGCTTCCCAATGCGCCCGTCCTCAATATCTTCGGCCATCAACCGGTCGCGCTTGCGGCTGCGCGCTGCCTCGGCTGCCTGATCAGCATTATCATAAACGCTCGTAGCACTAACAAACTTTGGATTAACCAGTGCCTCGTCAGCCAATTGGCGCACGTTGTCACGCAGCGTTGCCGAACACAGCACGTTGATGCGCCTGCGCGGAAGCTCGAGCGACGTGGCCACTGACGTGTGGCCGAGCATGCGCCTGCGCTGCGCAGCGCGCTCCTCGAACAATGCGAGGATCTTGCGCAGCGTGTCTTCAAATCCAAGCTCAAGCAGCCGATCGGCCTCGTCAAGCACCAGCCAGCGTAGGTTGTCAACACAGAACGCCTTTGTGTTTTCCAGGTGGTCAAGAAGACGTCCGGGTGTGCATGCCAGAATGGTCACACCCTTGCGCAAACGCGCCTTCTCTGACTGCTTGCTGTCGCCACCAATCACGATACCGGGCACCATCCAATGCAGCCGCTTTTTGCTTGCTGCGCCCTTGCCTACAGTCATGTTGATCAGCGTCTGTGTCGTCTCGTACACCTGCTGTGCCAGCTCGCGGGTTGGCGTCAGGATCACCGCAAACGTGCCTAGCTCGCGCGACGCCGGTCCTCCGCTGGTCGCCATCTGTGTGGCCCGCAGGATCCGGTGCACGATTGGCAGCAGGTACGACAGCGTTTTTCCTGATCCTGTAGCTGCCTGGATAAACACGTCGTGCTCGACCTTCATCGAGCTCTCAAAGTTGAAAGCGTCGTCATCACCGCCGTTGTCTCCGTCCTGTGTCGCCGAATCGTTGCCAAGTAGCACTGGGATTGCGTTCGTCTGGATTGCCGTTGGGTTGCTAATCTCCATCTTGTTTGACAGATACGCTACAATGTCAGAATCCAGCCCCAGACCTGCAAACGACGAGTCTCCGGCAGCATTGCTCGACACCTTCAGCTCCTGTCCACTGTCGCGGGCCAGCTTGGGGATCTCTGGGTTCTTGGTAAACAGCGAAGAGATAATCTGCCTACCCGCCTGCGCCGTGGGCTGTAGTGCCGTGCTAGCACCAGCACTCGTACCCGCAGCCGAGTTCTTGCTGCCAACGCCCTTACCCATCTCGCCCAGCAGCCTTTCGACCTCCTGCTGCTGGCTTTTCGACTCGCTCACCTGCGTATTGCTATCGTCAAACTTGATATGCTGTCTCTGCTGCATGGGCTTTTCTTTAAATGACGCTGCTGCTGCCGTGTTCCTTTGGTTTTGTGTTTCGTGCTGCTCCTGCTTAGCTGCCTCATACTTTGCTGTCTGCCGCGACTTTACCCGATCCCTCCATCTTTGGCTCTTTGCCTTCCCCGCTGCCGCCGCCACTCCACCGGGCTTTGACGCCCCAATATTGGTCGTTGCAAAGTTAAAGATAAGACCGTCGTCGTCCATGCCAATGTATATGTGTATTGAGAATAAGAAAACCTAGCAAACAAGGGAGCGAGACGTTGACCAAGTGTGCTGGCTCACAAAGTTTTTTTTCTTTCATTTGTGGGCTTGATTTGATCATAATATTTCAGCAAACAGATCAGGCATTTCTGTCAGTGCTTCCATGCTGCGCGATTTTCTTGTGGGCAAACACATCGTCATAGCGCACCAGCGCGCAAATTTACATTCGGGATAAGACCGTATATTTGTTATCAGCCCAGCATCTAGCACATTCTACACTATAATTACTGCCTCTGCTGCAGATACAGCAAGGTCGCATATGCCTTTTTCCTTGTGAAAGTGGGCAGGCGAATGAGGATGTACACGCGCATATTCCTGTCGCATTAACGCTGGCGCAACAAACTTGTCCGTTGGATTCTACAAGACGATAAATGGCCGAGAACTGGAACGTGTCCTTGCTTTCTCACCCTTTGTTTCTTTGCTTTCTTCTGCTCTTTTTTGCTCTTCTTTGGCTCAGGCACCTCTCTTTATCTCTTTATTTTAGATAACATTACGAGTACAGCACACATACACACAGCCATGTCCGCCGACAATCAACAGCCGTCGCTCCCAACCATCTGCGAGACAAACCAGCTGTCGCTGAGCGAATTTTCCCAAGTGATCTCGCTGCTCTTCGAGCCCACCGCGCTGCTGACCCAGCGCATCTACGACTCGCGGCCCTTTGAGAGCTACGACCAGTTGCTTGATCGCGCCGACGAGCTCATCAAAGAGCTGTCGCCGCTCGAGCAGCTCGAGGTTGTCAACGCCCACCCACGCATCGGCGAAAAAGCCACAAACCTCTCTGCCCTTTCGCGCATGGAGCAGGGCACGCGGTCGGCCAACGAAGACGCCGTTTTGGCAAAGTGGGCCGAGCTTAACAAGAAGTACGAGGATACTTACGGATTCCGTTTTGTCGTCTTTGTCAACGGTCGCAGCAAGGACAGTCTGTTCCCGATCGTTGAAGAGCGCATTGCCCATGGCAACAGAAACCAGGAGCTGGTCACTGGTCTTAGCGAGATGGTAGACATTGCCCGCGACCGTGCCAGAAAGCTGCTTGCCGCTCGGGCAGCAAAGATTTAAAGAAATAAATTTGATTTTATTAATGTTTGGGAATCGTAATAACTATCCCGTTGCTCTCATCGTCGAGAACCGTCATCTGCTCGATTACCGCCGAATCTGGAAGCGGGATGTCCTTTTCAATCTGACCGAGCTGCCGCTCGGTGATCCGGTCGCCGCCGCTCTCATACACTGTCTGGCTGTTGCTTTCGCCGTAGATCTTCAGCCGTCCCTTGATGCTTGTATCAATGCGAATCTGGCTGCGTGCGACGTTTGGGAGGTACGCTCGCAGCGTTATGCTATGCTCGTCCTCTTGCTGTTCGATCTGAGGTGTCCACAGATTCGATGAAATGCTGGCAATAGTAGCGTTGACGTCGCTAGTCGCTGGCTGCGTGCGCGACTGCCGCAGAGACTCGATGCTTCCGAAGAACCGGTCAAACAGCTGCCCCATCTCCTGGCCAGTCTTGGCTATGATGTTGTCGCGCTGTGATGCCATCTGGAGTGTTATCAATTAATGTACAAGGTATGTGGAAATAGAGCTGTTTTAGAAGATGAAGAAAAGAGTGAGGTAAGGCGAGGAAGAGAGATGAAATGAGTTGCCCTGATATGCATCGATGATGCACGATAAAGTGAACCTGATTTTACACCCATGGGGCGATTGCGTGCCAACATCGTTTTTCGCACGCTCTCTCCCGCTTCTCTATCTATTTAAACTTTTCGAATATATAGCAATTCCACCTTGTGAATTCAGCTTTTTAACTTGTGCATTGTAGCATTTCTCTACTCTCCATAACTTCCTTTACCTACGATCTCTGTTCACCTGTCGGCTCAATAATGGTAAGCCCAGTCTTTATTATCTGTACTGTAGCCTATCCATATATCTATTCGGATACTGAAACACAAAAGACATGCACATATCTCTAGTCACTCTCACTCCAGGCTGCCGAGCATCCACGGCTGCACCAACTGCCGCAGACCAACCAGCTCAAGGCTTTAATGACAATAATTAGGGACAAAAACACAGCGCGCGGCGACTTTGTCTTCTACTCTGACCGCGTCATCCGGCTGCTCGTCGAAGAAGGTCTCAACTACCTGCCTGTTGTCCACAAAGAGGTAATTACTCCGATGGGCATCCCGTTCAAGGGCGTGTCATTCGAAGGTCGTATTTGCGGCGTTTCCATTATGCGCGCTGGTGAGTCCATGGAACAAGGCCTCCGCGATGTATGCACCAGCGTACGCATTGGCAAGGTGCTGATCCAGAGGGACGAGCGTACCGCACAGCCAAAGTTATACTACTCCAAGCTTCCTAAGGATATTGCTAATCGCTGGGTCCTGTTACTTGACCCCATGCTGGCCACTGGTGGGTCGGCCATGAAGTGCATTGAGGTGCTGATGGAGGCTGGCGTTCAGGAAGAGCGTATCTTGTTTGTCAACCTTATCTGTGCCCCTGAGGGTGCGCTAAAGATGTTAGAAAGGTTCCACAAGCTTCAGATAATCACAGCTGAGATTGACGAGAGCATGGATTCTAACAAGTTTATTCTTCCTGGTCTGGGTGACTTTGGCGATCGGTACTTTGGAACCGAAGATTAGACTATTACTAACTATAATTTAATGTTATAAAATACAAGATCATTTTTCTAACTACTCCGACTCGGACTGATCATCATCTGACGAAAGTGATCCGTATGTTTCAGCCAGAATAGAAAGACCAATGTTAGTCGTATTAGTACCTCCGGCTGGTTCACATCTCTTTACATATTTTTGAATCTTGGCTTGCCTCGCTTTGCTCGCTAAATCATCAAATTCACTTTGCTTAGAGATATGTGAAGCACCTTGTTGTGCTATATCTCTTGGTGACACGGAAAGAGAAGAATTTGATATTTTCAAACTATCTTTTTCGACCATTCGCTGCTGTCGGTCCTTCCGAAATATCTCACGGAGTCGCGAGTTTGACGCGTCTGAATTCTGCCATTGTCTGTCGCTTGCATCGCTTAGAATCTGCAGTCTCTCAAGCTCTTCTGCTGTTTTCTGCTTCTTCTGCTCGTCTAATATTGCCTTTCGCATCTGCTTACTACTTTTCGAATCGCTTTGATCATTTGCAGATTTGGTCAGGTCAACAATGTCACAGTTGTAAACTTTTGTTCTTCGTTTTAAACACTGAGGCTCTCTAATCTTTTTAATCTCTTGTGAGTCATGGTCATAATAGAAATGTTTTTTAATTGTTTTGCGTTCAGACATTTATATAATATTAAAAATAAGTTTTATGTTGTTATCTAATATACAATATTAAATATTAATATTAAATGCTTCGGTTTAAACAATTATGGTCTACTTATTGAGTGAATTGACGGTTTTTAATGGAATTTACATTAAATGCTGAAACCCATATAAAACTAAGTTAATTTTTGAACCTTATTTTATCTTGTTTAATTAGTGCATATTTATTATCGGTATTATAATGTGTGTCACGCACCGGGTTTACAAGGATGTAATATAAAATCTAGAAAACCTCTAAAGTATATGAACGCAATACATTAAGTGTTCAAGAAGAATGGATTGTGTTTTTCACTGAAATGGTTTAGTTTAAAATGAAACAGCGAATGTTTATTTTGTTCGCTGTTTCTATTAGAGAATAAAAGATCTTTAAAATCGTATAAACGCCAACAAAAAGTAACATATAGCTGTGTCAGCCTTAATAAAAAACAATAAAGCTAGAAGAATCCAAGGAAAAAACCTATCACTGCATCTAAAATCTCACTTTAAGCTTTGATGTTTGCAGCTAAACAACAATCAGCGCATTTGTTGAGGGCTTAATTATTTCCAGTATGCTTCTTCAGGAATAAAACTTTCACTAAAAACATATAAAACGCAACGTATTCATTGTAATGGTCACGAGCTAGTGACTGTTGTCTTTTTGTCATTGCAAACTTGTTCTTTTTTAAATGCTGTATTTTAATCTTTTAGGCGCGGATGAGGGGAGGGCTTATGCAAAAACGCATGTATAATGTGCTAAAATAGTTTAATAAATTTACTTTAGAGTTATTAAATAAAAAATTAGTTTGAATTAATAAATCATAACTAAAATATTTGGACTAATAAGATAGTTACTAAATAACGTTAACTCTACAAAAATTATGATATGTTACCTTTTTATGGGGTTTTTAAGATGTTTTATTCTTAAAGAGAAACGGCAAACAAAACAAATGTTTGCCGTTTCCTTTTATACTAAAACTTACTATGTTGGAACATAATCCGTTTGTCTTAAGCACTTGATGTATTGTGTTTATGTACGTCATAGGTTCTTAAGGTGTTTTATCACACCCTTGTGCACCTGGAACGTGACAGATACTAAATTTAAATTATATTCGAAAATATTTATTTAAAGCAAATAATTGATATTATATATATATGCTTAATAGACATATCTGCTTTTTTACTTACCCCGTCTGTCTTTGGAACAAACATTATTTTTACCACAAGTAGAACATTTTGCACAACCATATTCAGCAACTGTGAGGTAGAATCTACAGATGGATTGGACATCAAATAGAGAGTTTTCTAAACAATATTGGCATAAAAACGTTTTTGCTACTTCTTTATGGTTAACTAAGGTATGAGCATAATATTCTTGCACGTCAATATTATACAAGCCGCATTCATAACAATTAAAATAATCTATACAATCATCCAAATGTTTTTCATTTAAGTGTTGATAGTATTGATTGATATTGTTGTTTTTATGCTCACAAAATGGGCATGCTAGTTTATTCAAATATTCAATAGCTTCCTGTATATCCAAATCAGTCTCTTTAGTGTTTTCATATTGGCATTTTAGGTTTACAAGATATTCAATAATATCTACTATTGTTTCTGAAACAAATATATCAATATTATCATATGAGCATTTTAGTGAATACAGGTGTTTGATATAAACTTGTAGCAAGTCTGGCATAAATATGTTATTGCTGTTATATGAGCATTTTAGTTTATTTAGGTATTTAATAACGTCTTTCATCAATTCTAAAGTATATTTGTCAATGTTACTATATAAGCTTATTAGATTATTGATTCTGTCAATAACATTTTGTATAATGTCTGGATTAAACATGTCAAGTGTTTCATATGGCGTTTGGGAACTTTCAGTATTACTTTTTTGGTATACTGAATTATTAAAACCACCTTCTAAAAAAGAAAAATAACTAGATACCCGGTTTGTAGAACTGTTATCTCGGTCATTGTCATTATAGTCACTATTGTTATTTTTGCTGCACATTAAATCAAATTTATATTTTGCTACTTTTTTACTACTAAAATTGGAATTTTAAAAATAGGTGTGACGAAATCTAGACACACCCTTGTCCTTTTATATATATCTGACATTGCCAAAACCATCATAAGCAATATTGAATCTCCTACCCACTTTTTTATTGTTCAAATATTTACAAACTTATAGTCTTTGAAACAAGGAGTAAAGCAATGCTTGAAGACAATAAATATAAATTAATACAATTAAAAGAAACACCGTCTTTGAATCTTTCTGTTGCATTTCTTATAAAAAAAATATTTACAAAATATTTAATTTTACAAAACAACTGCGGTAGTATACAAAATTGTGGCAGTAAATTAAAAGCTTCATGTTTTCATTTATAAAAAGACATTGTAAAGCTTGGGTAGGTTGGTGACTTTAACTTCTATTAATAAACAAGCCTCTTCACAGTGCGGAAT
>JANBSE010000363.1:0-11438 GCA_027578475.1 Coemansia sp. RSA 2607
AAAGTAATATAAAAATCATTTAATACAATGAAATATAAATGTTTGTTATTTTATACATTGTAAAATGTCGTGAAATTTCTTTTTACATTATGTAGTATAAAATTATTAATTAATTTCTTTATTATTATTTGAAAAATTTAATAATACTTATAAATTTGTAGTATAGTATACAGTAACAACTAAAAAATATATTTTTATATTTTTAAACTTTGGAAGTAAAAACTCTGCAGGTATACAGTGGCAGGAAAAAGTGTATTAATGTTTTTGACTTTTGACATTGAAGAGTAATATCTCATCAAGTAGACAAGTTTGTAACAGAAAGCTTATTTTATTTAAAGGCCTTATTGTTGTGGTACACGTTGCAAATAGAATCATGTGTTTAGCTTTACTTTTTACAAAGTTATGGGCATTTGATAATAGCATTGGCATTGATACACTTTTTGAGCCACTCGTTAAATATAAATATTTAATAAATTTTAAGTTGTTAAAAATCAATACTAAGATCTATAAAACAGTTAATTAATTGTAACAATCAAATCTCTTCTCTGTTAACTTGTAGCACTTTTAATCATTATTTTTGAATTAGATTTTAGCAATTGACTAGCAGTATTCAATCAAGCTATTGGGTAGGAACAAATCATACCAGCACCACTAATTCTTAAGCTCAACCCACAATTTATGAATAGTAGTTAAATAATTAAACTGTACAGGTTACCAGACAGTATTAATTAGCTTTTCAAGTAGTTATTAATATTTAGATTTAGTATCATGTTTGGTGTCAGTATTTTAATTAATTATTATTAAAACAATAAGAAAACTGTAATCAGTTAATCAAAAATTAAGATTATCTATGAAATAATTTTTCAATTAACCTTGTTGTTTGTGTTTTGTTTCATAAAATATAATTAACTCCTTTTACAGAGAAGCAGCTTCAAAGTTTGATGTTTTTACCTTTATAAATGACTAATTTGTTAACATGGCTCAACTGCACTTTCTTAGCTTCATTTTTTAAACTGTAATATTGTCTAACTAAATTAAATAGATTATTTATTATTTATATTTATTTGAAAATAATTTCCCATTTGACTTGAGTTCAGTCCTTGTTGACATGTACTCCATCATAATGTTTCCACACATTTGTTAAAACAAAAAACGTTGCTTTTTTGAAGAAAGGTTTCTACTCAGTTTGTATGCATAATAATAATTATGGTTGTGTTTTCAACAACCACACACAATGTAAGCTTCTGCTTGAGCAATTTGGCAACTTTACTGCTGTAATCTTACTTCTACTGTTGGCTGGTGAGCCAACGACGTCCGAATCACAGGATCAAGACCAGCTAATCACAAGAAGCCCTTATCAGACACGGGCGCGCACAAGAGAGTAAGAGTTTTCTTTGGTTATACCTTGGAATAGATTTGACATTTATTAGATATAGAACGGGTCAGCCAAAATCTACTCAATAAAAGATGATTGCAAGTCTGTTTGCCCCACTGAATTAGCTTTGGATTAAACCCTGATCTTTCAATAAAATGCAATCTATTAGCAACACACTACACGTTAATAAGACTTACCTTAAGCTGTAACACAATTGCTATGTAGCTAGTGCCACTCCTGAGACACTGTAAGGTGCTGGGTTTACTAACTTTGCTTGTCAGTTTTGTAACAGGTCAATAGATTCAAAGTGTAAAAGAAAATTAAAAATACAAGCAATCAATAAATTTTCTTATTTGGTAAAGCAAACAATAAGTAGATTATGTAAAAAAATTGGTTAGCTAAGAAAAGTAAAACGATGCAGTATTTATATTAAAATGTTCATGACTTTTTTAATTACAAAGCGCTAAACAGGTAATATTTTTGCAACATTTACAACCACAATAAAGCTTTCTTTTAAATTTAACCCCTTCTTATTTTTATTTTTACTTGCTGAAATATTACTTTTCCAAATTAAAGTAAAAAACTTTGACACACTTATTGTTGCTGCAGTATGTCAGAAAATCATTTTTTCTTTGTTTTGTTTGTATCACAATTTTACAAAATAATTTATTGTACAACCTAAATATCAAAACAAAAACTTTTTAATAATGTTTAATAAAAAGATTTTACAAAAAGTTATTTCAATTTTTTTAAAATGTATAAAAAACCTATATTAATTTTTTTATATAAAGTAAAACATATCAGTTAGTTTTTGACAAAAGTAATTCTAAAATTATTTAATTTAACATTACTTCAAATTTATATATTAATTATTTTATATAATGGATTTTTATTATCTACATTTTTTGTACAAAATGCAATAGAATAAAAACTCAGTACTAAAGAATTATCTTTTTTTTTTAAAATAATATGCAGCTTACAATTATTAGGTATAAATAGATAGAATATAAAAGCAGGTAGCAGATATAAAATAATTACAAGTATTTTGCATTAGATTACCAATATTTTATATTTTTTAGTTTTGTTATACAATTTAGAAATCATGAACGATACAAAGACAGTACAGATAAGTCTTAATTGTAGCACTTTTAATAATGTTACATTGCTTTTCACTTATTATTGTAATACTATTTCAATAAATGATGTATATTGTCAATCTAGCTCTAGTTTCAAAGAAGTAATTGAAGCTATCACATCATTGATTCCTCCTTTACATCCAGATAAAATATATTTTGAGTTTATTGGATATGATCATCAAAATAACAGAGAAGTGTTAAGTGAAGGTAACTATAATGATAATACTTGTAATAATTTTGTTAAAGGAAAATTTATTCATTACTATGAAAATTATAAAATTTTTCCAATAAAAGTTGTATATGATTCATTCTTTGGTTCAATAACACCAACTTTTGCAACACTATTTATTGATTTTCCCTCTAAAATTTCATCTATCAAAAAATAACTTTATTGTTTTTAGTGTTTCATATCAATTTTAGTCAAATAATTATGGGCAATTAAAAAATACACAGCAGTTTGAAAATTTACACAGCAAATAAACAGGTTATTTCAGAAAACAGGTTTGGAAATCTGTTGATGGTGAAAAAATCGCATTTAGCACCCTTGCCTCACTCCCCCCCCCTTAGCAACTGCCATGATCTAGATCACTGCCATTGCGCGTAGTTGGCGAACTGAGTAAGCTAAATGAGCATTTAGCTTCAGGCGTCAATGATTTTTTAGACCAAATTATTTAGCATATAGTTTCAGCTTACCCATTAGCTCTCCATAAATAATCATGTGATTATCCCTTAGCTGTCTTAGTTGACGGTGTAGTTTATATGGTCATATCTAACGGCACTCCCACCTACGCTTAGCCATACTTCGTTCATCTTTAATTGCACTTTTTGTAAACTATTTTAAATTTCACTATTTTTTTACTTTATGTGTATTTTAAAATAGACAAATTGAAGAAACAACATAAGTAAAGACGCACATTCAGACACTATTAATAGTGGAATATTTTTTTTTATTTACATAGCCTACTGAACCAGACAACCAGAGCAGCGCCCTTCTAACTCCTCCATCAGTTACTAAGCATAGCACTATTCAAACTCCTCCATCAGCCAGCAAGCACAGTGCCTTTCCAATCCTTCAGCATTAGACAAGTAGCGCAGCATAATAATACCTCTTAGGTAAGTCCAATTGCCTCCTAGTCCTTACTCTAGACATCAAACACAGTGCTATTCTAACTGCTTGGCATATTGACCCTGAAAATATCACTGTTGTGTTCTTGTCATGTATCAGTTTTGACATTAATGCAATAACAACCTTTGAACGTCTAGCAGCACCAGTAGCAAAACACCTATATTACTATTTTACAACACTGCTAGTAGAGTTAGTCGCATGATTTTGCCAAAACTGTGTTCTGAAAATGAAAAAATAGTTGTTTAGTATCTTAATAAATGTTTTTACAAATTTAGTTTAACCTTACTCATAAACCCAGCAGCTCTCATCTTAACTTGGCAATACTATAATCATACTGTTGCTCATGCCAACACTTTCCATAAATCTAGAAAGGTGCTGTGCTCTCTGCCAGGCATTACATTTGCTGTAGTGCTGTTACTTTCTCCACTGTATACCAATATCGAATAATTACTCTTGTTGCCACCGGTACATATCAAGAGATTAGAAGAACGCTGCACTTGCCAACTAGCAGAGGGGTTAGACAGGTGCTACGCTTACTGGTTGGTGCCAGGGGTTAGAAGGGTTTAAGCACTAGTTGCACATAATAGTTGTTGATTGTGTGATGGTACTTCAACAAATTGAAACATAATTAATTAATAAAATAAAAATGTAGTATTCAAAAATGAACCATCTAATATAAGGCAAGAGAGGTTGGCATCAATATTAAAAGGAGTGCCGTTAAAGTTGTTAGATGAAAAATCTCTCATAAAAAGCAGGTAAGAGATTAACTTGACAACTTAGCTACATGGAGTTGAAAGCTAACTCGGCTCATTTAGCTTGCCTGGTTGTCTGCCTTAAGCGGCAGCAGTAATCAAGATTACAGCAGCCGCAAAGGGGGAGGTAATTCAGGGGGCAAAAGTACCATTTTTCACCATCAACAGATTTCAAAAACTGTTTTTTGAAATAACCTGTTTATTTGCTGTGTATATTTTCACAATGCTGTGTATTTTCAACTGCTAACATTGTCTGCAACTACAGCCAGCTGTTTAAAAAAAATTATTTTGTTGTATTTTTTATTATTTCAATATGGTTTTTTATTTTAACTTTACATAAAAGTTGCTAGTTTTTACAAAAAAGACCTCATTGAAGTACAGGGTTCACAAAAAGTCTTAGGTGTTAGGTTTTTCTTACTATAGAAAACAGCGTACAGTGGCAGAAAAAAATGTATTAATGTTTTTGACTTTTTACATTGAAGAGTAATATCTCAGCAAGTGGTCAAGTAAATAAAAGGTGGCTAATTTTAATTGAAAGCGCTATTGTATGAGTACAATTTGCAAATAGAATCACGTGCTTGGCTTTATTAAGTACAAAGTTATGGACATTTGAAAACGTTGTGAGCATTGATACACTTTTTCCTGCTGTTTTAAAATAATAAATTTAATAAATTAAAATTATTTAATACCTTATTAAATGCCCCTTGTTAAAACTAACTTGTGTTTAACAATCAGGCCCATTGCCTGTGACTATTTGACAAATATTCTTGGTGATTGTTTATTATGTTGTCACATTTCTTACCCAGTGTTTATTCACACCAATAGTCAGTCACATATCATAGCACAACCAGAAATTCTTGACCATAACTTATGTGTCATTAGTAATTTTTTAATTCTAGAGACTGTGCAGGCTACATTTCAATCTTTAATAGCTGCTCAGTTTGCCATCCCTAAAGTAATTTGGTGCTATGCTTATTGTTATAATTCTGAAAATCAACATTTAATTAATTGTAATTTCATAACCAGTTAATTAAAAATTAAGATCACATTAGAGATTGTTCCTCTGGTGATGCTAATTGTGTGTGATTTTGTTTTAGTAAATTTAATCATTTCTCTCAACAGTGATGCAGCTTTAAAGTTTATTATTTTTATCTTTAAACATGTCTGTTTTTTGAACATGGCACAATTATGTTTTCATGGCATCATTTTTCCAGCTGTAAATTAGTATATTTATACCAAACAGATTGATATTAGTATGTTATAACCACAAGACACATTTCCAGTTGACTAGAGTGCATTCTTTATTGACATTCACTTAGTCATAATTCTCACTTATATTGAATGTAAATGACTAATGTTTCTTTATTCTTAAATTAAAACACCAATTCTTTGCATATAAGACATTGTGTCTTCTAATAAGATCTACACACGTGAAAAGTTACTTTTCAAGCAATTTGGGCACATTTGATGGTGTTTTTATATTTCCAGCTATTAAAATAAGATTGCAAGTTAGCCTACCCCACAATATAATTTTTGTTTGGTCGCTTCGTTTTGCAACAAAGTTATTGAAAAACAATCAGATATCAAGATAATACACTGTGGCTATGCTCAGTTTAAGTTTTGTAATGATTTTTCAGGAGCTACCACCACTGTAGTATTGCTAAAAGATACAATTCTTATTTTATTTATATGGTCAGGTTTGTGATTAGATAAATGGGTTCAAATATAATAAATATGTAATAGTATATGCAGAGTATGTAAAGTCATTATATAAAAATTGTTAATTAGCCTTATGTTTGTTTATTAAATTAAAGACACAATTCTTATTTTTTTCTAGAGTAGCAGGAAAAAGTGTATTAATGCTCACATCGTTTTTAAATGCCCATAACTTTCTAGCCAGTTAGTCTAAGCACGTGATACTATTTGCAAATTGTACTATCACAATAGGGCTTTTACATAAAAATAGCCACCTCTTATTAACTTGATTACTTGCTGAGATATTACTCCTCAAAGTCAAAAGTCAAAAACATTGATACACTTTTCCCTGCCACTGTATGGGCAATTGAAAAATACACTGTTATGTAATGTATACAAGTAAAAGAATAAAGCTAAGGGAAACTGTTTGTTTGTTCTTAGCGGGGGTGGCTGCTCTTTTTTCTGAGCGCATGCGTCCTTGATTGGGAGTAATCTTGATCATCACAAGGTAATTTTCAAATGCCCATAACTTGGTATTTAGTAAAGCTAAGCACGTGATTCTATTTGCAAATTGTACTATCACAATAGGGGTTTCAAATAAAATTAGCCACCACTTAATAACTTAACGACTTGCTGAGATATTACTCCTCTAAGACAAAAGTCAAAAACATTGATACACATTTACCTGCCACTGTATATCAAATTTGTATTAATTATTAGGGTTCCAAGAAGTAGTAAATAATAAGTTAAAATTTTGTCTATTTGACTCCATCAAATTATTATCAACATATAACTCTACATTAGTCAATGACTCACCAGATGTGATTTCACTAGAACTATATGTTATCTGAATTTTAACATTCTTATATAAAGTTAAGTATACACCAGCATTATAAGTTAATAAGTCAATGGCATTATATACTGGTTCATTAATACTTATTATTTTATTATTGTTATTACCATTTACTCCTATAAATTCAAAATTAAATACATCACTTATATTAACTGGATATACAGTAATAATTGCAATGTAAATGTCATAAAATGAATGTTCTTTTTTACAATATACTTCTTCTATACTGAATATATTATCACGAAGCGTTATTGTAAAATATATGTTATTAAAAACGTGTTTTTGTTTTTTAATATTATTTAATTCTGTTTGCATGTTTTAGAAAAAGTATTTAATATTTTTAGATTTAAGCAAGCTGTATTTTTAAACAAACTATATGGTTTTAATATAAAAAGGTAGACAATATTTTTATTCAGAGATGAAGTTAAATAAAAACGTGTAGACTTGTATATATTTAAAAAAAAAGCAATTACATTGTGACAAAAAATTGAAAAAATTTTATGGCAGATAAATAATATAAAAACTAAGTTAAAATAGTTAAACTTTAAAGATAAGCAAATATTTAGCTAAAGTTTGATTAATAATATTTTTAACATAAATTGTTTTTATAAAAAACAATTAAAATATTATTAGAAAGAATTTTCATCACTTTATATAATAAATTTAATAAATATTAAGTTTATTTTTGAATTTATAGTTGTTATAAAGACCAATAATTGAACTGTACAATGAAAAAAGTTTTATTTTGTTTTTAAAAACAAATTAATATACAATTTATATCTCTTTTTGTTTTTTAAAAGGTTA
The DNA here is from genome assembly GCA_027578475.1 of Coemansia sp. RSA 2607. Classification (NCBI taxonomy): domain Eukaryota; kingdom Fungi; phylum Kickxellomycota; class Kickxellomycetes; order Kickxellales; family Kickxellaceae; genus Coemansia; species Coemansia sp. RSA 2607. Next base: position 7,742 of record JANBSE010000363.1, read on the forward strand.
AAAGAAAATATTTGCTTTTACTTTCCAATAGAACAGCGTGGAACATTTTTGCCTGTTAACATTTGAATTTACAATTTAATTTATTGTCAATTGTGCTGAGTGTAAAAAATAAAGGTATTACAGATTATTTAGAAAACTTGAAGATGATATAAAATTCGCACTTAATAAACAGTACGTAACATATGTAATATTATAAAAATGATTTATAAGAAAAGATAGCATGTAGAAAAATAAAGAAATGTGACTAGCCAAATGTGTACTGGGACCTCAGGTCATGCAGCTTTTTAGATATGTCATCAACGGACCTATCAAGCGACTGAGCCACGTTCTCCCTAACATGCAACTCCAAGCAGTCAAACATCTCACACAAATCGCCATCAACCACCGCCTTCACAGGCATAAACGAAGAGCGATACTTGATATGATCGCGCACAGGCAGCTCCAGCAGCTCGCGCATAGCCAGTTCGAGACGCACCAGCAGGTCGATATCCCTGCGAGCCGGCAGTGGTACAGCGGCCATCAGTGCGCCGCGCAAAGTAGCGTACGTGAGCACGGAGCGGGCGGCGGGGGCGAGAGCGCAGGGCTGCAGCATGGTGAGCGGGTCGCCGACGTGGTACTCGCACAGGGCGTCCCACAAGACCGGGTCAGTGGGCCTTACAGCGACGATGTTGGAGGAGGCGGCGGCTGAGGGGTCGATATAGCGTTGAGCGCGTTCGGGGACGCGGAGCACACAGAGGTTGCCGAACTTGTCGCCGGCGGCAACGGTGTGCTCGTCGAGCATGCTGAGCACAGTGAGATAGCGGGGCACGGAATCGGCGACCAGCACGCAGAAGGCGTGGGTCGCGGGGGAGTACTCTACCAGCATGACGGATTCCTGCACATCGGCGACCAAAAGACGCTGCGGCAACAAGCCGGCAGCCGACGAAGAAGAAGACGAATCAACGGTGGACGAGGGTGCGGTGGCTGGCTCCAGCAGAGTGACCATATGTGGGGCCACGATGGCATGCGCGCGCTTGAGTAGCTGGCGGCGACCCATAGCGTAAACCCGGAGGGCGGGGCCCTGAGCAACGACCAGGTGACCGGCCAAGCACACCAGGGCCTGCGGGATATCGTCTAGCGGCGTGGTGTGCACGTGCAGCAACCTGCGGCCGTCCGCAGACCAGCGGAACAGCCTGATCTCAGCGGCCTCGCATGACCGCGGACGCAGCCGCATGTTGCGTGCGCACCCCAGGGCCAAGTACAGCGGCGGCGCGTCGTCCTCGCTGAGGTTTTGGTTTTGGTCGGGGACGGTGGAGGCAAAGGTCACGGTGGTCATGCTGACGACGGTCCACGAGTCGGTCAGCTTTTCGACATGCGTGGTGGAGCCGTCGAACGCATTGACGACGCGCACGAGCGCGGCCCAGGAGGCTTCCTCGCACGTGCGGCTCACAGCATACTCCCCTTCGTCGTCATCTTCGCCGGCTGTGGCGTGGGCCCACTGGGCGCGATGCTCGGCCTCGACGACGGCGAAATGGCCCGACGCGTGCGCGTGCATAATCCTGGGTGTCAGGCTGAGCGGAATGGCCGCCACGCTGCCCTCCGGTGAGTCCAGACGATCCAGGGCCAACACGCGCAGGGATCCCTGTGCCACAGCCACCAGCGCGCGTTCCACGCCGTCAACTTCAAGGGGCGCCACGTCGTCCAGGGCGTCGTACGCCAGCGGGGTCATCGTAACGCGCCCGCGCACCGCATGGCACACCCAAGGTTGCGGGGCCAGCGCCACCAGCACGCCGTCGAGCGCACGCACGAGCACCGCATGGGGGCCCAAAAACCTCGATCGCACGCTAGACAGTTCGCCAGACACCTCGTCCACGCGGGCGCGCACCAGCACGCCGCTCGGCAGGCCCACGAACAGCAGCATTTGGCCGGCGATCCGCGCCATAGCCACGGACGCCGGCGCCTCGGACAGCGCCTGCAGGGCGGCCAGCGCGATGGGCGAGCCTGGCGCCCCCAGGAGGTACACGCGCACGGAGCCGTCGGAGCAGCCGACGGCGGCGAAACGCGGCGCTCGCTGGCCGGGGTCCACGGGCGACAGGGCGACGCACTCGGCGGCGTCGATGGCGTCGGGGCGTTCCGATATCTCGCCCGGACGCACGTCCAGCACGCGCGCGCATCCGCCGTCCACCACCAAAGCCGTGGCGCCGGCCAGCGCCGCAGCCGACACGCCGCCGGCGGCCGCCCACTCGAACCGCCGCGCGCCCGGCACACTGGGCGCCAGCACCAGGCCGGCAGACGTGGCCTGCAGCAGCGCAGCGCCCGGGAGGGCGCACAGCGCCAGAGTCTGATGGTCGGTGGCCAGCGGATGCTCCGAGGCTTCCTGCAGGGCGCCGTCCGATGCGGCGTGCAGCACCAGCGTGTGGCGGGCGAACGACACGGCGACCCAGGGGTGTGCGCGGAACACGTGCAGTGCACGTGCCGGCAGCTCGGACGCCGCCAGCTCCAGGGCGTCGGCGGCGCGGCGCACAATGCGCAGCGCCGGGTGTGCGCCCGTGCGTCCCCCCAGGGCGTACATCTGCGGGGCCAGTTCTTGGGCCAAGTTGAGCATGCGGGCGCGCACCACGGGCGCCGGGCACTCGAGCTCGTCGACGGGCGCCAGGCTACGCAGCCCATCGTGGGGCACAAAAGTCTCCCCCTCCGCCTGCCCGCCGGACTCGTCGCCGAGGTCAGCGAACTGCAGCAGCCGGTGTGCGCCGCCGCCGTCGGCGCCGCACGCGGCAAACAGGAACCCGGCGCGCAGGATGCACAGCGCCGAGGCGCACCCCGGCAGCGTATCAAAGTACGCCACGTGCAGCCCGGTCACCTGCGCGCCCGCGTACGCCACCGTCACCTTGTACAGGTCCCCTAGGGTGCCCTGCGCCAGGATAAAGAAGGCCTGGCGCATGCGGTGCACGGCGTGCGCCACCAGCTGCACAGGGCGCGGGTCGTCGGCGCGCCGCGGGATATGTGCGCGCACGCGGGCGCCGGCCATCGTGGGCGCAACCCACTCGACCAGACCGGCGCTGCACACCAGCACGCCCGACGGGCCGTCGTCGCCGGGCAGCGCCACCAGTCGCCCGGCGGACGCGGCCACGGCGCACGACCACCGCCGCACCACGTGGTTCAGCCCCAGGTCCACCTCGTACCACGCCACCTCGCACCCCGCGGCGCCTGCCTCCAGCGCGGCAAACGCCGGGTTCTCGTACCCCACGTCCACGCCCACCACACATAAACACACGGCGCCGCCTGCGCTGCCCGAGCGGCTGCCGTCCAGGGGCGACGCCACCTGCACCTCGCCCTGCGCGTCCCTGGCCACCACGTACACCAGCCTACTGCGCTCCACGCCGGCCACCATCAGCGCGCGGCCGCGCGGGTCCGCCGCCACGTACTCGCCGGCCGCCGACCGCCTCAGCCCCGAGCGCGCAAACTCGTGGTGCTGCACCACCCGGAACCTACCGCCTGCGCTGTGGTCGTATGCCAGGATACTCACCGCCCCGTTGTCGCACGTCAATGCCAGGTGCGTGCTTCCGCTGCCGGCTACGCGGAACGCCGCCAGCGACCGGATTGCCGCGAACAGCGGCTGCGTGCTAAGCACTGTTAGTCGACCCGTTGTGGGTGACGCGTCCCAGAGCTCTAGGCGCTCGTGACGCGCTACGGCCAGCTCCTGCGTCTTGCTGCCGCG
>JANBSE010000364.1:0-11435 GCA_027578475.1 Coemansia sp. RSA 2607
AGCTCGTTTTTTTCTTGCATATGTCACATTAAACACGCTACGTCAGGCGTTTATGCGTTTTACGTTCTAGAATGCCTCTGCAGGTATGCACAAAATGAGGCGTCATTTGTGTCCCCCTCCTCGTCATCAGTGATGTCACCCCAGAACACAAAAATCCCGCTTTTTGTAACGTGTGACGTGTGACCGATAAAATTCACTAATTACACTATGCGGAAAAGTATCCAGATAACGTAATTTTTTAACCCTGGAGATCCCTATCCTAAAATGCAGATAAGCGCGCCTGCTGAAATCATTCATATTTGTAAGCCATATGAAGACTAACGCTTGTGCGTATTAACTTTCAACACAATATTCCCAAAGTGTGCATCGTAAAAAAAACTTTTAAAACAAAAACTTCTCTTACAATAAAGAAACTATGTCATTAGAGTACTCTTGCTGTACTTTATGTCTTACTTCTTATATTGAATATAACATATCTGCCACTATTTCTTGACTTGTCACAAAGGTTTTGTTGCCTATTAATCTGGTTAGCTAGATATCCTGAATTCATTGAAATGTGCTAAATGAATATCCACACTTTTCCGATATAAACGCATATTACATTGCTTTACACTACACTTTGCCATTTATACAGCATTTTTGTTGTTGGCAAAGAAACTTTTAATAGCTTCAATATCATTTTTAAATTCAAACCCGTGCCTACGATGCGCAAAACAATAAATTGCGCAGCAGCTCTGGTTTATATGTTTCTCCGTCTTCAAATTGTATTTTTATTTCAATTGGCAATCCTCTACGAGTGTGCCCCAACATTCAAGATCGTCGTAAAAATCATAGTGGTGTTTTCTTTGTAGGTTATCCGTAGCCCAATCATTACCTCGCATAAAACAACAGCAGCGTCTTGTATTCTCTCTTTATTTACCAATTTTCTATTTTTTATTTTTTTGTCTTTTTTTTACGAATATGACTGAAGCAGATGCCCCACCGACAGCTCAGGAGACCCCTGTATCGCTAATTGAGTCTTTATCCAAGAAAGATCTTTTCTGGAAACCTCATGGTTTTTGTTCAAAACATGTCGAGACCAGAGTCCAAAAGCGTATGCGGAAGATATGTCAGGAAATACGCGCTAAACAAGGATGGATGGAGATTATAAAGCTACCTAACGAACGTTCCGAACTGTTTGCCAGTGTTCTAGCCCGGTGTGAGTTCAGACAAGAAGCTGAGGTTATATTCGAAAAACTTGATTATCTGGCATCCATTGACCCGGGAACAGGCATTCAGATGACCACCGTCGACTATGTGTGGACCTCTGATACACACATTGACAAAAGCATTCAATATCAGTTAAAAAGTCTCACTGCACTCTTGGAAGTCGATTCTGATTCTTCGGCCCACCATTTAGACACAGACAAGCACGTGCAAAAGCTTGTTGATCCCTATCTTTATCCATTTGTCGTTGGACGTTCGCGCATACTTTCTAAGCCTATAACATCCCCTATTCTTGCTCTCTCATCTCACACCTCAACACATTTGCCCGCTAATGCAAAAGAATTGAGGGCGTTTCTTAATAGCAACTTTGGAGTTTCAGATAGGCATGATTATCAATCAGATTCCCATCTATATATGTCAGATGACATTGCAATGCTTCCTACTGACTTCTATGTTGATTCAAACGGCGGTGTGACAATGGGGTCATACATTAACAACCTTCATCCCGAAAAATTCTCCAATTTCTATCCAACGATTTCCACTATTTTCTCCAAGTTTGTGCTCCTATTTGAACAAACACTGGCCGATATTGTTTATTATCGAGAACAGCTTGCGTTTAATGATGAACTTTATCTTAAACATTATGACGCGGCATTTGGTTCTAGTCGCTCCCATTATACTGTTTCAGAGAACCAGGCGCACTTTTGCCAGTTGGTTGAGTCTGATAATGATATTATTGCGTTCAAACGACCTGAACGTCCTAAGCTGCACAACGCTCTGCTTGGACAACGTCTTCAAGCCAGTATTGAAATGAAGACTATTACTCTGTCCCCCGAATCTCCAGTTTACGATGGTGACGAGTGGCATATTTCAGGCTTAGCACATGAAAACATTGCTGCTACAGGAATATATTATTATGACTGCGAGAATATTTCTGGCGGCGGTCTCATGTTTAGAGAGTTCATACAAGACGATAATTTTCTGTGTTATCTGAGTGGAGAAGAAGACATCGTCAAACACAATGTGCTTTTTGATACATTTGACGGTATAGAAGACCTTCACGGTTATTATACTATATCGCAGGAGGTTGGGCAGATAGACATTAAAGATGGAATGTGCGTTGTTTATCCAAATAATTATCAAAGTAGCGACATTGGTTTTAAGCTTGCTGATCCGACTAAGCCTGGCCACTGCAAAGCACTTGTCTTTTATTTGGCCAATCCAGTACGCAGCGTACCGTCAACAGCAATTGTACCGCCCCAGCAGCAGACATGGTGGAAACACGAGATTATGAAAAGTAGTCCTATTGCCGACCTCCCCAGTCTTATAACAAACATTATATTCCGTTATATTGAGTGGCCCTTTTCAGTCAACGATGCTGTCAAGATCCGCGAACAGACAGCAGAATTTGAGTACTACGAGGAGCCAGAGGACAACGATCAAGGATTTGAAATGGAGTTTTACTATGATTGCTAGTTATGTGTATGTAAGTTCAATTTTTACAATCATACATAATCCATAATATTGACGAGCACTCAGCTCGTCGAGTCGAGGTCCGTGTGAGCCGAGGCGAGGGAGACGTAAGCCAGGAAGAGGCTTGGGTCCCGATGTGCGATTTGGTGCCTCATGGGAATGGCGAGGTCTCGGACAATGGAGCTGACGGGAGCACTGGGAGTGTCGCTCGTAGATCTGAAGGCGGAAGCGTAAACACTAGTGATGGAGTGAGTGGCGAACTTATAAACGGGCAGTGCGCCGCGACCAGAAGGGATTCGAGAGTGAACCATCGTGATATCTCGTGCACCCCAGAATCTATCTACTTACAGCAGCCTGGTACTTTCCCTCACTCGTTAGTACTGAGCCAAGGAGAAGCGACTAAGAGTTATAAGACGCGCGGAGCAACACATTAGAGCCGCACGTGGGAGCTAGTGACTGTGCCCTTCCACGACTTCCAATACCTTTATTTTATTTCTAATTTGCTTGCCGGGTTTTAACGGTCCAGAGCTTACATGAAGGATACCTTTCCCCGCATTTATTAAAAACCACATAAAACCTAAAAACATCAGAAAAACCAGAAAACACCAAAAACAGCGACCATGTCGATGCAACCAGCGAAAGAGACGGAGAAAGCCTCTCAGCCGATGGCGAGGAGAGCGGGAGGAGCGGCTGGAAGTGAGGAACGCGACAAGAGGCAACCGGCCGGACACTCACAGCAGGAAGTGCCGCAGCCCAAGCCATCGGGCGACTCTGAAGTGCTACAGGTTGAGGCGGCCAGGCGGGCGGACGACTCGAGGATGGCGAACATGGAGAGGTGGATGGATGACATGTGCATCCTCTTGGAGAGGTTGATGGCGGTGCGGACCGCGGATCAGTATTACATGGCTACTGGAGGCACGCCGATGCCAGTTGGGAACGCGGGGAGGTACGGTTACCAAGAGCCGGCCCTGTACAGTACCCCTAGCGGCGCGTACCGTGATCAGGCGCTCTACATGGGCGAGATGGGGGACGCACCTGAAGATTCGCACGGGGCCTGGCCGTCGAATAAAGAATCAACAATATGTGGCAAGCAGATATATTCTGACTAGTTTCAGAGATTAATACATCTAAACATTTAACAAGCGTGCAGCTTCTTCGAGTAAAGTCATAGTTACCATTGGTCTGTCTCCACACATCATCAAATGCCGCCTACTCTGGTTGTAACGGTGCAGGTGTGGCCACAAATACTGCAATTATGTTGCAAATTGTTTGAATTGAATTTATATAAGAGTTTAAAAAGAATCAATGAGTTTTATCATATGACTTTAAAAAAAGAAAAAGATATTAAAAGAATCTTTAAATATTTGGATCAAAGACAAAATAGTGATTGAGTTTGTGTTCTGCAAATTTTGTGTGGCTAGCAAGTGAGGAAAAACTTTAGTTGAATAACTCTAGAAGTAATAATAAGCTGCAATAATTTAGTTTGCAATATAGTTTACTCCCGATTCTAACTCGAGCTCTGGGTGAAGCTACTAACTTATAGTCTCCCGCTCCGCCATACTTGCTTCTATGCTGTTTGTGTTTCACAAGACCATCTCTGCATGCCAAAACCCTTGATATCCAATTCAATGTGTTCCCTGTTTTATTATTATATTGCGGAACAACACACACTGTTGCTTGCATGCTTCTCGTTGACTCATTTAGGTGGCTCCCAGTGGCGTTATTCAAGTTTGTTGATGAGCGGAACGCACATTACATTTTAACTTGTATATATAGGAATACTGGTACAATTTGATACTACAGCTTGAATTTTCCAAAATCATTCTTACGAACCAACTCGGCAAAACAGCTGTCTGTTTTGTTCAACAGATCCTGAGGTTTTCCAATCTCTACAATCTCACCATGATCAATGACAATAACACGGTCGCTATTCATAATTGTTTCCAGACGATGAGCAATAGTAAGCACAGTGCTGTCTTTAAACTTAGTCCGCATTACCTCTTGCATCATCTGGTCAGTCTCTGCGTCGACATTGGCTGTTGCTTCATCTAGCACAAGTACTCGGCGCTTACGCATTAGAACACGACACAAGCTGAACAGCTGTTTCTGACCATCACTCATTTGAACACTGCCGCCACTAGCCATTTTGTCCAATGGATCTGTTTTGACAAGCAGCGGATTATTGGGAAGACAGGGTTTTGTCAAAAATAAATACATAAAAAGCTTCTTTTTCCAACTAGCCTTTTTCCATTTTTCTTCCCAGTCACGCACAGCACGGATTTGCTCATTGCTAGCATCTGCTTCATTTAAATCACTATCTGTTGGTTTAACAATATCAACCATGTGACACTTTTCAAGCGCAGACCACATGTCATTTTCAGTAAATTCGTCGAGTGGATCTAAATTGTCAGCAAACGTGCCTCGAAGCATCGTTGACTCCTGTGGAATAATACCGATCCGTGGACGCAAGTCACCCACACCAAACTTTGAAATGTCCTGGTCATCAACCAATATAGAACCGCTGTCATTTCCATGTACCAAGCGGAATAGTGACTTGACAAATGTGGATTTTCCGGCACCAGTTCGACCAACAATACCAATCTTTTCACCTGGCATAATTGTTAGGTTAATGTTTTTAAGAGCTGGCTCTAGATCTTCACGGTACTTCATGGTGTAATTGCAAAACTCAATCTTGCCATGCTCTGGCCATTCTTTGGATGGGCGACAATCTTCAATAATGTATGGCGCCTCAGGCTCGATATCAGCATATTTGCGATATTCACTTATACCTTCGGATGTATCTCTTAATTTTTCTGGCAACTCAAATGCTACAATAAGTCCCGAATAAAGTTTTCTTGTAAGCATTTGAGTTATATCAAACCCAGCAGCGGAAATTCCCATTCCTGATATATGCTTTAATAGGATAACAATGCATGCAAAAAACATTTTTTCAAAAATTGAAAAAACCTTGTATATAGTGTCTGAAAAGTTGCGAATACTAGTTATGACATTTTCCAGCTGATATTGTTTATCACTTTGTTCAATATAAAGTGATGTAAAGTGAGGCTCTACATCAAAGAGACGAATTAGTTGCTTGCCATCTGCAATAAAGTTATCAATTCTATTGTGCTCAACATCTTCACTCTGTTTTAATTTCTGTATTGAGTCAAAAGCAGGTTTTGTTAATTTTTTTGTTACGACTGAAACCAGCGAAAAAATTGGAATCATGAGTAACAACAAAGGCGAAATCAAGTATACCTGATATAATGCCAACATTGTTGTGAATAGCGAAGCAATTTCATTGCGAATTAAATTGTATAAAGTGCTCTGAACAGCACCTGATGTTTTTTGAAAGTCAGCTTTAAGCTGTTCCTTAACTGTACTGTCAAAAAATGAGAGAGGTGCGTGGATAATACTACGAGTAAATACTATATTGCTTTTATTTGTTATATTGTGCAATGAGAATTGACTTATAATTGTATCTGTAATGTAGTTAAACTCTAGTTGATATATATCAGCAAATATGCTTAATTTGATAAAATCAAGTATTGCAATATTGTTTATATTGCTTAATTTAGTCAAATCTTTGAATACTCCAATCTTAAGTTGATCAATCATAAAACGTATAGAACCAGAAAACGCAATTATCAGAATGTGATATGCGATAAAACCAATCCCATAAAGTTTTATCACAAAAATAATGTTTTCATAAATTGACTGTTTCTTTTTTGACTTGAGCTGTGTATGTTTATCAATAGAGTCAACTGTCTTTTCAACAATAACAGAGCTGCATTTTTCTACTGGGTGTTCTTTAGATCTAAACACTAACGGTTGGTATTCAAGTTTTGGTAGGCTAGAAACATACTCTTCCCGTTCTTGTTTTATAACAGTTGTTTGACCATCTTCAATATCAATAATCTGGGTTGAATAAGGTATTATATGATTGGAGTTAGTAGAAACAACACGTAACTTATTGGCTAATAGACCAGTGTCAAGAATAACATGCTCAAGAATATGGTGCTTGACATGAGCGTCAACTGCAGACAAAGGATCATCCAAAATGTATACATCTGCACGTGAATACACAGTTCTTGCCAAAGCAAGACGTGCACGCTGTCCTCCAGAGATATTAACACCACGCTCACCAATTACAGTCATATCACCCTTGGGCCACGATTTGAGATCATCAGCAAATGCACATGCGTGAATGACCTTCCAGTAAAAGTCTTCATCATATTCACGTCCAAACAAAATATTTGCACGCAGTGTATCTTTCATAATCCACGGGGACTGTTCAAGGTATGCAATTCTACCATTGACAGTTCCTGTACCTTCTGTTAGTTCCATTTGCCCACATATTGCTAGAAGCAAACTAGACTTTCCAGAACCAGTTTTTCCAGTCACTGCAACCAGTTCATTGGCACTCTCAGTTTTAAAAGATACGTTTGACAATACTGGCTTTGATCTCCAAATAAACTGACATTTGTTTAATTCAATCTGAACAGCAGAATCAACATTAGTGGAGCATACAACTGAATTTACATACTCACCTTTAAGGAAATTTTCTAAATTAGTAAATTGTTCAACTTGATATTTCAATGAACGAAGTATTCCTTGTACAAAAGAAAAACAATTTACTGCGTAGTCGAATTGATCTTTTATTTGAAACATGTATGCACTACCGAAAGCAATATTGCTTGGGTTTGAACTGTTTAAAATTATGTAAAAAGTTACATATAAAGAAATATTTACCTTTAAAATTTCAATAACATCCACTATATGCCACAGAGTTATTGCTAGATACTTTATCCATAAGTTATTTGTTTTCTTTTGAGCAGATGTTTTTGTGTTTACATCAATGTATTTACGTTCCCACGCAAACATCTTAATTGATCGAATGTTTGAGTAAATTTCATCTATATTTGGATTGAAAACACCATTATACGAATGTGTTCTCCATTTCATTTTTCCGCCAAAAATACTTTCAACCATCCATTTTAGAGCTGCAATAGATTGATAAACGCCAACTGGAGCAAGAGCAGCCCATCCAATTTGTTTGAATAGCAATATTAATACTGATATCAATCCAATTAATTTAGAAATATGTCGAAGTATTTCAAACATACTTTCAGTAAATCTATCAGGATTAATTAAATTAGTGGTAACTGATTTTCTTAAACCTTTATCTGAAAGCGGAATTTTAAAAATCTCAAGCTTTAATGCCCTGACTAGTCTATTCTTTTCATTTTTAAAGTAATTATCAAGTGAGCGAAGAATTGCTTCAGCTAAACTAAGACCTATGAGCATACCAAATAGTGTTAGAGATATGTAAATGTTGCTGTTAGACGCTGGATCAAGCGTTTCCATTAATTGTCTATTTAATATATTACTTGTTAAAAATATCACCTCAAATCCACTGGATACTATTGCACAAATTGCTAGTGGGCGCCACATCATGCGAATAATTGCCTTTAGTGCAAACATATTTTTATTGGTATCATATATAAATTCTTTGTGTGCTCCTTTAATTGTAAAACGTTTAGGAAGTTTCCACAAATCATCCATTGTCAGCTCCCGAACTTTGCTTATTGAAATCAACTTGCGTGCATCTTTATTTCTAACAGACTTGAATCCGTTTTTAATCATTTGACTGCTTTGAGTATCAATGCTGGACACTAAGCAGTATCCATAAAGTGACATGAGAACGCATTTAAAAAATAATTCACCATTAAATGCTATTGTTGATCTGTAAAAACCAACACAGCTTGCTACAAAAAAACATCCACGTCCCAATTGATCACAAAAACCAATGTAGGGTAACACAATAACAGCAGCTAACTGAAGCCAATTAGCATTATGTCCGGCAAGAATTGCAAACAAAACAGCAGCTACACCTACGTTTAGAAAGTTAGTGTTCTTATGCAGTGACACTTTAGATTTACTAAAAACAAAGTAGATAGCAAATAACAATATAAAAATGTCGGCTGCATTAAATGCAAGATGGCCTGTCGCTGGCAAATGGTTATTACTTAATGATAGTAGTCTCATAGTATAGAAAACGTTAAATAATTTGGAGTAAATTGAATTAATGAAGAAAAAAGGAGTTCACTTAAAAACTCTACTCTACTTATTTACTTGACAAAATTGTTTTTTTGCTGCGGTATTCACTTTCAAAGCAATTTGAATCTTTTTATAAAATTTATTAATTATTATGTTTCTTTTAATATATTTTGTATAATGCTTTTTTCCTTTGACATTTTATAATAATTTTTTACAATAGTATTTTAAAGATACAATATTAAAAAAAATATTCTACAAAACAAAAAGACTAATAGAATATCCAACCATGACTGAGAGTTCTCAAGTCATACTTTAATATTATAAAAAAGAAAATCGTAATAGTAAACTAGCTAGTGGGTACTTTATTTTTTTTTGCTGTCACTAACACTTTCCTAAAAAATTCATGTTTAAAGTAGTTAGTTATTTTGGCTTGTCACTAAAAATTTGTATTATAAAATGTAGTTGTTTTATTTACTTTTTTGATAATGGACAAGTATGAAGTTTAAAGTATTTTATTGATATTTCTAATATTTGTGAAATACAAAACTCTCTTCTTAGTTTGGTTTCCATTTTTTATATGCACATTTTTGATGCTTGAATGCTATTTAGACATACTTGTTAAAGATAGTCTATACAGGCTCAGCTTCTAACTGAGTTTTACATGCTTGTTTCTGGCTTCGCATGAAAAATCACGACATTGATACACTTTTTTATGCAGCTGTATATTTGGCGCTGTTATTAATAAAAATAATTAATAAATAACTTGATTATTAGGAAAACGTAGTTACTAAGTTATTGTATTGAATACTACATTACATATCAAAATCATGTTTTAGGCCTCTCAGTATGTCGTCCACATTCTTTTAAAAAATATACTAATTTAATAATAGTTACCGCCCTTTTGAAGTACCATCTGGCAATGTTTAAACCATGTATCAAAACAGGCTTCAAAGTTGTCAGGTTTGAGACAAGCAAGCTCATGTTACCATGCCTTTTTTACATGACTAAGATTGACAAACTTCTTGCCACACAGCTTGTTCTTGATCCTTGGGAAAAGCCAAAAGTCGCATGGTGCAAGGTCGGGAGAGTAGGGAGGTGCTTTAATAATAGTCATACCTACTTTGTTAATATACTTTATTGTATACTCTAATCTATGAGCTGGTGCATTATTCTGATGAAAATGAATTTCTAATGGATGTGATTTTGGATAAGCCTTTTGCCACTTCTTAACCATTACTTTAAGATCTTTTTGTAATTATATGGTAGAGTTAACTCAAGAGTTTTTAGTATCAAGGTAGGCATAAACAATCCCAGTCTGTGAGAATAATACAAGAGCAAGGAACTTTCGTGTGTAATTTGATGTTCTGACCTGAGGCTCTGGCTGTAGACCTTTAAACACACACTGTTTAGCCGCTGGTCCTTGCTTAGGTGTGTAAAGATATACATATGATTCATCACATGTGACAATGTTAGATATATAGTCGCTGCAATTTTTTGATATGTTTTGATAATAGAATAGCAAAAATTAAGTTGCTCCTTTTTGTGTGTATCACTAAGCTCATGTGGAATACATTTACAATAAACCATCCTGAATCCATGTTCCTTCTCCAAAACTGTTTGCATTGTAGTCACTGCGCAGTTGTACATATGACAAGGGAACTTTTGGTCTGCAACTCGCACTAGTTGCTTTAGGTCCCCCACTGCATGCATCAGTGTATGACGCCGGTTCCGGTACTACAGTGGCAGGCGTATGGAACAGTGGCACTGGCCCATAGCTGAAATGACGCCCCTGGTTAGTGGGAGAGAGCGTTTCCTCCACCGGCGCATGACCACTGGCCGTCGGGCTACTGATCATCAGCCACTCCAGCATGGTGCAGATGTCCTCCATCCCTTGCTTAAGGTTCTTAATTTCCTGCTTTGTCTCTGATTCCGCATTCTCTACAGAGGTCGGCGGTTGTGTTTCGGTACTTCCACTATTTTCAGCAACAGCTCGTTTCTCTTGGCCCTGGCCACGGCGGCTGCTACGGCCGGTTTATCCACATAGGGGCCGCCCAATTCTGCAGCTGAATCAGTAGTTTCTTTGTTAGGCGCGTTTGAAATGTTTAAAATAAATGTTTTTATGGTTTTTATAAATTTTCAACTGTTTTTGGGTTTTGTTACGGATTGTTTTTAGTTACTAAATGTCACAGGGAAAGGTATCAAAGTGACCGTTAAAACCCCGGTAAAAGATAATAGAAAAAGGAAATAATAAATAAAGATAGGTTTTAGAGAGTTTGTTCTGCGCGGGATTGTGTGTGGATATGTAGGACTGTCATCCTGGAAGGCAATGTTGTATAAGCGAGATAAGTGAGCAAGCTAGCGAGTGAGGGAAAGCTTGTAGCGCACGACTTGAGAAGACTTAGACTAGTAGAAGATGTTCTGTTGCTGTAGGATTCACTGAGGTTACTTGCCGATGTACTGGCCATTTCACGTGTCTTTTATACCATTTCTCTGCTGGATCCACTGCAAAGATTTTTCAGCTCTTAGGCGTCTCCGAGTCAAATCGTTGACAATGGTCGCCGGTTCGCCCATTCTTCTAGTGGTCCGTCGCTCCTGGCGAACAAAGCCAGTTCCAGTATTAATGCCATCATGTGGCTCTATTGTGCAGAACTGACAACTGTTTCTCTGAGTTGGCTGACGATTTGGTACTTGTCACA
>JANBSE010000365.1:0-11423 GCA_027578475.1 Coemansia sp. RSA 2607
ATGGCCATCTCGCTCGTGGAAACAGAAAAGCCGGTCTCAGTTGCATCATCTTCGCCGCCAACACACTCAGTCTGAGTGGCAATTTCAGTGGTGCAGATGGCGAGAGGAGCAGGAGCGGTCGGCGTCTGAGTCGATTGGTCGGCAACCAGGACAGTGCACTCGGTCTGGATGGCCATCTCGCTCGTGGAAACAGAAAAGCCGGTCTCAGTTGCATCATCTTCGCCGCCAACACACTCAGTCTGAGTGGCAATTTCAGTGGTGCAGATGGCGGGAGGAGCAGGAGCGGTCGGCGTCTGAGTCGATTGGTCGGCAAACAGGACAGTGCACTCGGTTTGAACGGATGCTTCGCTGGTGACAATCAGGAGGCTAGACATGAGTACTCCATTACTGTCGCTACAATCAGTCTGAACAGAGATTTCCGAGGTACTGATGGCGGCAATAGAAGCAGTGGTCAGTGTCTTGATTCTCAATAGCGAGCGGAAAATGTGTACAGTAATATCGTTATTGCACAGGATACGCAGAGCAAGAACTGCGGAGACCAAATGCGACGGATCGGCAGCAGGCTGGATAAGCTCCATGGCAATAACAGTGGAGGCTGCAAGCACGACACAGCCATCTCTGAGCTGAGTGGCCGAAGGCGTGTTTATTTGATTCCAAAGGTAACGCGTGGATGCAGTTGAAAAAACAAAGGCGAATAGAAGCCCAAAAAGAAGCCCGACAAGAAAGCCCACGGCTAGGAAAGTGTTCCATTGGATTGGAGCGGGGATGATTGTTGGGTCCGATAGGGAGGGTATGACTGCGAGAGCAGTACTTGGGTCGTGTGGGGTTTCAATTGGGAGAATGGCGGAGTGGTCGGTGAACACTGGTGCCGAAGCAGCCCCAAACTGGGCGTAGACGGCATAGAAAACCGGAAGCATTTTAAAACGTTCTTATTGTCAATAGATGAGTATCTGAAAAAAAAGAACAAGTAAAAATGGTGAAGAAGAGAAAGAGAGGGAAGAGAGATTGGGTTTTCAGTCGCCTTTTTATAAGAGAAACGACGTCGGGTCGCCCTTACTGAGAGTGGAGGGAATTGTTCTGTTGGATGCCACAGCTACGATTTAGCACAGTGATCAAGTTTTGTTGTTTACGTTTTAGCTGGCTACAAGAAGGTGCAATAAGGAATTCAAACCAAGCCTGTTCGCTTTTGAGCTGACGTTCTGAGACGTATAAAAACCAATGTCGCACCAGTAAAGCTAGTTGAATTGATGCGCAGCTAGCAAAACCAAGTGTAAAGCAACGAAGGAGTTTAAAGTGCAAAAACCTCTTTTTCTTTCGTTCAAGAATATACGCGTCAAATATTATCAAACACTCTTTTCAGTCTTTTTTCAGTTGAAGCCCACGCACTTCCAACCGGACAACGTACTTTTTTAAAACAAGTGAACGCGATACTAAACACACACACACACACCTACGCACATATTGGACTTGCTAACTTTATGAACGTGAGTGCTATAAACTGAGCAAAGCTGTCTTTTGGTTGCGTTTGCCACTTCAAACGCTTGGTTTGTCGTTTTTCCTTGGTTTGCAAAGCCGCAACGCACTTTAAAACTGGCTTCAAACCAGGAGAAACCAATAAACTAAAACTTTGCCACTTGAAACGCAAAGTAACAGCATATTTACTTAGTTTATAGCACTTCAAGCAGGCAAGTAGAGTAAAGTTTCTGCGTACCGCACCAATAAGGACCCCGATGTTCAGTATATACCTGCAAAAGTATTGCCGGCGGCACGACCAACACTTGAGATAAAGAGAATAAACCATTCTCTTACCTTGAGGAAAGCAAAAGCCTGGGGTCTTTACACACTTTCTTTGCAGCTCCCGACAAAGTTGATACGTCTGCAAGTGTTCCTTCTGGGTTACCACGCGTTTCTATTTGGTATAGCGCTTTTAACTCGTTTGTCGACGATAATCGTGTTTCTCTTGAGCTGCTTGAAAGCATGGTTCAGTGGAACAACTATGAGGCTACTTTGAACACAACCATTACACCCACAAAGATGCCTGACAACACCTCGTAAGTATTTATATATTTGAACTTGTCTTTTGCATTCGTTGACAACAACGTTGTAGCTCCAGTGCTGCTCAAAATTCCGGAGCAGTGGATCCCTTGTAACGCGTTTTTAACGTCCAAAGTTACTCCTGTTGAATTGGAATGCATTTCTGTCTGCAATATCACTAGAAGCGACGAGGTCACTACTTCAAACAAGCAGATTGAGCTCATTTCTTATATTTACAAACTTTGCCTGGATTCGGTGGACACTCTCTACACAGCTCTCAACAAATTTGCCATACAAATTTATCTAGGTCAGTGTCTCTGTACCAATTGTCAATAATGATCAGGTAGCACTCAATCTGTTCAAAAGGCAGAAGCAATGAAGCACTTCCAAGGCAACTGCTACGCGCACAGCAACCTCTTACTGTGCTGCCGTGCGTCTTTATTAAAGGCACAAATTCCTTTCCAGTTATCAATAGTAACGGTGTTACTTTAAAGCTGCTTGCGACTCTGAACCAGCCGTACATTCTTGGCACAACCATCACTCACTCACCAGTTTTTGCAGAGCTTTCAAGTGTATTTGTCTGTGGTGGCTCTGCCAACGGCAAAATCACAACACCAAGTAAGAAGTGCCAAACAAGCTGTCTGCCGTAAGCTGCATAAGCACCAGGGCTTCCTAATCACAGCCTAGATTATATTTGTCAAAAGTATAGCTCATTTCTGCCGGCGGCACCTATGCTAACAATAACAGCAGCAGCAACACAGCACAGCACATACTGTCCTGGACTGGGATACCGGCTAGGTTTAACACTGGTCATATACTGCACTTGCGCCTTCATTGTAGGGCAAAAATAATAGCACTTTTCTTTGCTTCTACTTTTTAAAATGACATTCTAAAACTACACAGCAAACGGTCTCTATTGTGGCGACGCATAGTTTGAGGATCGCAAGTGTAGTCCATTATTTAACTAACAAAGTATTTTGCATACATTGCAAGTTCCATTGAACCTGTGCTTTACAGGTCAGATTTAGGCTGGATGTAAAAACAACGAAAAGGTACCATTTTGCAAAGCAATGTATGTTTAATTTTATTTACTAGAAATTCTGTATACGCATAGCTGTTAGGCGCGGCAATCTCAGGGTTGATACATAACACCTTAATGAGAAAAGCCAGCCGACATGAACGCAATTAATCTGATGTCTACGACAGTGTGATGTGTTTGTCTTATTCCAAAGAAAACAAAGTGACCGTTTTAACTGAAAAAAGTTTACTTTTAAACTAAAGCGTTGCTTCATTGTAGTCTATAACCGAAACTCTTACGGAGCAGGTTGAATGTGTTGTAAAACTTGCTCATAAAGTTGTGAAAATAGCAGGCCAAATAAACAATCAAGGCAGATCGCGGGCTATTAATATCACGAGCGGACCATTATACATGCAGGCGTAGCCCCAGCTTCTGATTCAAGCAGTTGTTGTTTGTATTGCTCGCTTTCAGTGATATGCATGTTGCAGAAATAAAAAAGTAGAATTCCGACTGGCCGTGCAAGTGCATTCTCTCACCTTTATTTATCTTTAATATACACAGGGCGGGAGAGCGCAGACAGCATTGAACGCAGGCAGCGGGAGGAGATTCAGATGGGACTAACAATAACGGCGACATTCGAGCGGCAGGGCATTTACTTTGCAGGCGAGACGCTCGAATGCCACATTCGGTTCTCCAACGAAGGCTCGACGCAGACGCTATCTTCAACAAATGCAGGTGCCGAGGGCAGCAGTGGCAGTGCGTCGGCAGCAGCACCAACGGCAACACGCGACACACGACGACGCAGCACAGCACAGCAGACCGGGCGACGGCACCGCGGCACAGTAGGCCTGGCGGCGTTCCCGTCGCTAGACGAAGGCTCCGGCGACTCATCGAGCGCACAACGCGCGGTGCGCGCAACGTCCGCAGCCAGCACGGCCACGTCGGGACTCTCGTCATGGCTGGGGTTCGGCGGAGCACGGCCGCAGCCTCAGACGACGCTGGGGCTGCACCCGGGGCGACGGGCGACGCGCAGCACGGCCAGCGACGCCGGCAGCAGCGGGCTGCTGGGCAGCCTGTGGCGCAACCTGTCTGGCGGCATGCCGGCGGGCGAGGGCGTCGAGCGTCTGGCCATTGGGTTTGCCGAAGCCGCCGGCACGCTGGCGCTGTCGCCGGCCTACGTTGCCCGCGATGCGCTGCACCAGCTGGCGCGCCAAGGCGGCGCAGACCCTACGGCACCCGTGGGCGGCGGGCTCGGCGGCCGCGCGGCAAGCAGCACGCCCGGGCGCTCGCACACCACGCTGCCGCTGCTCTCGGCGGCGCCCGCCGTGCTGTTCAGCGAGCTGGCGCTGGCGCCCGGCGACTCGCAGACATTCACGCTGCGCGTCGACCTGCCTCACGCGCTGGCCCCGTCGTTCCGCGGCCGCGCCGCCAGCATCACGTACGACATCGTGGTGGTCGCCAAGCGCAGCATGCTGGACAAGGCGGCACACGTCGCACGCATCCCGTTCCGCGTGCTGGCTGCCGTGCCGTCGGAAGACATTGCTCCGCCGGTGTTTGCGCTCGAGCGTCCGCTGCGCATGCCGCCCGGCAGCGTGCGCGTGGCGGCGGCTGACGAGGGTACGCCGCTGGCTGACGATGGCTTGGAGAGTGCCGGCCGTCTGTCGCCTGAGGACGCGCCATCTGCAGACGCCGACGACTCGGACGCCGAAGATACGAGCGCTGCGCTCTACGCCCGCCTTGCACGCTCGTCTTTCCTGCAGCAGCTGCTACGCGACGCCGGCCAGCAGGCAGAGCAGGGTGCGGCGCACGTGCCGGCGCTCGAGCTCACCAGCACCAACACAGCGACAGCCAACACAACAGCAGCGACAGCCAACACAACAGCAGCAACAGCCGCTGCCAGCGTATCCCAGGCCAACATCCTGGCGGCATGCCGGCGACGCGCCCCCGTATCGTTTTCTCTGTCGCAGGGCGCACAGACACCAGCGACCGTGTGGCTTCCGCGGCGCACGTACCAAGCAGGCGACCTGGTGGCCGGGCGCATCGACATGCACGGCGCGCCGCGCGTGTACCACGTCAGCCTGTGGCTCGAGTCTCACGAGATCGTAGGCCAAGGCTACGCCACCTGCGACGCGCGCCAGACAGAGGAGTTGACGCGCAGGGTGGCGGCCGAGCACCACGCGTTCTGCCGTGCCAACCGCTCGCTCGCCTTTGCTCTGCCGGCGCCACCGGCGGCTGCTGCCAGCTTCGACTCGCCGCTGGTGGCCAACGCGTGGCACCTGCGCATCGAGCTCATCGTCGCTGCGCGTGCCGCCCCCGATCTGCTGCTCAGCGCCGCCACGCCCTTCCCGCCCCTATCGCCAAGCACTTCTGCCGGCCACCCGCGCCGCAACAGCGAGGCCGCCGCTGTGCTTTCGCTGTCGCCGCCGCCGCCGCAGCCGCAGTCGCCGCACATGCTGCACAGCCCGCCGCCAATCACCCCGCTGTTTGGCGCTGGCGCCCCCGCTTCGGCCCCCGTGCGCGCCGGCCGCACGCGCTCGTCCACCGTGGTGGCCTCTACCGCACACCAGCTGTCGCCGTTACTGCCTGCCGCCTCCGCCAGGCACAGCCTCGACAGCCACCGCCTGCCGCCGGCGTTGGATGCAGACGCCGACGCAGCGCCGCGCACCATGCGCCGCCGCTACGACGTGGCCGCCGAGGTGCACACGCAGACGCTGGCGTGCACCGTGCCCATCCACATGCTGCCGTCGCTGGCCGCCGCCACACGCGACGCCCGCAAGGACGCGTTCACCATTGATCTTACAACTAATTCATAATACACAATACAACCATCCATTTGCGCATCAATACAAAATTTATGCATCACAGGGTAGGGCTGGCCTGGCTTTTTTTTTCTTTAGCTCACTCGGCCAACTCGCCATCCTCCATGTCCTCGTCGCACCCCAGGTCCATGTCCTGCACCTCGTTGTCGACGCTGGAGTCGTGGTCCGCCGTCTCGCGGCCCCTGCTTCTGCTCCTGCTGCGCCCCATGCTGCTGTCACGGCCTCGCGAGTAGCTGCGCCCGCGCGCCTGGCCCTGCACGTGCTGGCCGTACCGCGGGTTGTCCCTGGAAGGCGTGTACGCGCTGTGTTTCTGCTGCCCAGAGACCACCGGCCGCCTGACGTGCCCGCCGTCCGCAGCCAGGCCGTCGCCAAAACTGGACGACCGCCGGTGGTGGTGGCTGTACTGCGTCTTCGAGTGGCTGTGGTACGGATGCGGAGACGGCAGGTTCGACGGCGACGAGCCAGTGTACTGCGGCGTACCCGGCCGCGACTGCCGCACGCCGCCGCTCAGCGCCACCGGTCGCGCCAGCGCCGGAAGCCCAATCAGCGCCCGCACCCCGTTGACTCGCTCCAGCTCCAGCTGCTCCAGCTCCATCGCCGACACTGACTCCACCATCTGCCGCTCAAACGATGCCATCGTGGCCTTCTGCTGCCCCAGGTCGATTGCCGTCGAGTTGATCTCTTGCAGCCGCGTCTTCAGCTGCTCGCGGTACATGCTCGCAAGCTTCTCTTCTCTGGCCTGCCGCTCCTGTCTGCTCTTGATCTCCTCCGCACTGGCGTTGGTCGCGCTAGGCGCTGCGTCGCGGATGCCCCTCCTCAACACCTGTCGCTCCTGGTCCTTCAGCGCCTGCAGGTGCGACAGGATGTCTGTAGCTGGCCGCGATGCACTGCCGCGTCTGCTTGCTGCAGAGTCTACTTGCCGCACGCCTGTTTGCCCGCCTGCCCGCTTGTTCTCTGTTAGAGTCGATCCATTTCCAATCCGCGATCCTAGTTTGAGTATCCTCTGCATCACGACTTTAACAACTATATACCTGTAAAGAAAAAAAAAAACAAATGTGTTGCGAAGTAGGTATTAGTAGACTGAAGAATAAAAAGTCAACGTTGCTTTCGGCTTAGTCACACATATGCAGGCAAGCTGCGCGATACAATCACCAAGACAGTGTGCCAAAATATCCATCCATCTCCTGCATCTCTCAATCACTCCCCTCTCTCAGCCAGCAAACATAAAAAGACATGTTTAGCTACGACATATAAGCAAAGAGTAGCGTGTGCCCAGACGAGCGATTGGTGGTTAAAAAGAAAGCTTTAGTTTTAACAGAAAACTGTAATCATGAATTTGAAGCGATATAATACATTCGCGCTAGTGTTAATTTTTTTTTATGTGTGCGTGAGTCTCTGTACGTGCATGTGTGCGCAGTAGAAGCTTCTTTAAAAAAGCAGACTCTTCCACCGATCACGCCGCATCCACACATACACCACACACACGCTACTGCCCACCACAGCTCTGGTACTGGGGCTTTGGAGCTGTACTTGACGGGCCTTGCCATTCATCGGGTGAGCACATACATATGCATGGAATAAGGCCATATTCAACGCCAACCAGTATCATCAAACTTAGCAGCCAGCACAGATGCAGCAGTGTGTGAATTTGTTGCTCAACTTTTTGTTCAATCGCCTCGTCTGGGGTTTTCATTTAGACACTACATACTCACGCTCATATCTGCAACCTGCGCCAGCTGCAATAGACCAAACGCCTGCACAGCAAGATTCTCTCAACTGGCAGCCATGACTAAAAAGGTTTGATCATATTTGCCGAATCAACGTTTCCAGGTCACTCACTCACGAGACTACACAATAGTGGGCAGTCATCGAGAAGGCACGGAAGAGACAGGGAAAGTAATAAAGAAATAGAGGTAGTATAGAAGAGAAGAGAGATAGAGGTAAAGGGTTTGAAAAAGAAGGAGAGATAGATGATAATAGTATGTGTGGCAGCAAGTGAGATAGAGCGACTTATAGACAATAGCTAGAGTGGGGGAGAGAGAGAGAGGAAGCGAGAGAACAAAAAGCAGGAACAGAACAAAAACACAACAACAGCAGCATCATGGATGCCTTAGTCAGAATGATCACCTGAATCTTCAGAGTCCGAAGACCCACTTTCGCCGCTCGAGCTCATATCGATGTTGGTTCCCTTCGAACGCCCCGATTTACCTACACAATGGAGAAATAGACAGTCGTGCGACATGTGGTGCGAGAATATGAGTAAGTGCAAACAGAGATAACAGAACCACTGATGTCGGTGGTCATACAGCACGCCAAGGATACCCCTCTCATCTGCAACCATACTAGCCAAACTTACCATCCCGCTTGTGCCCCGTCTTTGACGAGTCCAGACGTCTAAGCTTCTCGTCCAGCTGGTTCATGCTCCGCTGGTCGGCCTCGTCGGGCCGCGGATATGCCGAGGGCTGCACCGGGTCAGCCATCGCTGCTCCACCGTCCCGCTTGCTGGCATGCTGCGCGTTGTTGCGCTGGATCGCCTCGCCGGCTGCCTCTTCACGATCAAGCACCACATATTCGTACAGCTTGCGCAGCGTAAAGTGATCCAGAGAATCAATGTCAAGCTCAATCTCATCCTCCTCCTCGTTAAGGTCGGGATATGCCGACTTGATGATTAACAGCGCAACAACCATGCGGTTCTCATCAAACTCGTCGATACGAGCGCTAAGCGCACGCTTCTGCTCCAAAGTCAGCTCGAGCGACTCAATACTGCCACGGCGACGACGTCCACGACCACGGCCAGTTCCAGTCGGCGTATGCCCGCCAAACGTCGCAGTGTCGTAGTCATCGCGGGTCATTGCAGCCGAGCCGCCACGCGATCCACGCCCACGACCACGCCCACGTCCTCTTCCACGAGCAGGCGGCAGCTGATGCATCGGCGAGTGTGTTGAAGGCGATGTAGCGTAGATCGGCGACGCATTTGCAGATCCAGGATGGTGGTGCAGCACGTTGACGGACGACGACATGGGCGGCGGCGAACGAGTTGCTGATCTGGCCGAGCTAATGCTTGGGCGACGTGGTGTACTGCGACGACGGCCCGCTCCCTCGCCGCGCTTAAGCTCCTCGAGCTGGCGTGCCATGCTTTCAACCTTCATCTCCAAATCGCGAATCTCGTTCACGTGCGACGCCTGGCTACGCGTATCAATATCAATGTCATCATCAACTCCATACACGTGCTTGTCAAACTCGTCCTCGCCTGCAACCGGCGGAGAGTGAGCAATGGCAGCACCGCCAGAGTATGTAGCAGGCGACTGGCTCGAGCGGACAACAGGCAGCTCTGTCCACTTGGAGTCGAACCGTGCCTCAAGCGCACGGCCAGCCTCGTGCACAGGATGTCCCGGCGGGTTGTACGTATAGCAGTTGCGCAGCATCAGACGCATATCGGACTCAAACTCTAACGGTCCGCTGTACACGTCGTTCTCGAGCTTGCTCTTGATCGTCGACAGATCCATTGGCTCTTTGATCACCGTAAAGTAGTCAGGGCAGTTCATTGCAACCGGATCAACAGGCTCAAGGAACGGATACGCAATGCTAAAGTTTGCCTTTTTCATAAACTCCTTGACCACGTTGAGGCAGAAACGCAGCTGCGGATCTGCAGTCCGTGACTTTTTCCGCTGCATGTTTGGAAGGTCGCGGCTGGGCGGCGGGTGTGAGTCGCGCTTTGGTCGCGCAACAGATGCCGTATTAGGGGTGCGTGTACCCGCCTCTGACGTTCGCCGGTTGTGCTCTGCAAGGGCGGTATCGATTCCCGAAGGCATCTTTTTCAACTGGCTCTCAAACATGGTCTCAAGGTTGGCCGCCATGTTACCAACAACAGACTCGCGTCCATTGTACATGTAGCAGTTGTTAAACATAAGCCTGAGATCGTCGATAAAGCCCTGCGTATCAACGTACTCGCGCGATCTAAGCTTTGTGTCGATGGTACCCAGGTCCATCGGGTGAGTGACGATGGTTGGGTAGTCCGGAATGTTAAGGGCAACAATGTCAACGGGATTGAGGAAAGGAACAGCATCGCGATGTTTCTTGAGAGCCCGAACCATTGCAGAGCAGTATTTATGCTGTTCCTTGGTCATGATCGACGCTGGCTGCGCAATCTCAGCCTGCGATCCAGCACTAACGTCAATTGTAAGGTTGGGCTTCGACGACATCGAAGGTGGTGCAGGTTTTGTTGCTGCCATTTGCTCGCTACCTTGCCCCACCCGTGAAATCGGAGCAGTTATTACCACATCTTTTGTAGCTACAGACAGAGATGCCTTTGGAGCACCTGCCTTGGTTTCGGTATCAGTATCTGACTGAATCACAATAACCTGCTCCTTCTTTTCCGGACTGATGTCCATTGCTATGTCTGAAACTGGGTTTTTAGGAGGCGTGACTACCTCAACTACTGGCCCGTTGTTTATGTGTTCGGATGTGGTCGTTTCTGACGCTACAACGTCCATGGCTGCAGACGACTGTGCCGTCGAGTGATCCAACTGACTATCATCTGAAACAATCGACATTTGGTTGTTCTCTGAATCAGCCATGCTGGATTCCTCTATACGCATGCGCTTAGGAAGCGGTTCGCCGCTGTCTACCGGACTCGTGGCAATTGCAGTTTCAGCTGCCGACACAGAAACACCATTCGTAGTAGTAGACACGTCGTGTTCTGATTTAATATCCTTGTGTGACTCGCTCTGACCAATTGCCGCATCGGCAATCTTCTCTGGCGACACTGTGTCCACGCTTATCTGAGCGTTGGGATCTGTACTATACCCATCGCTTGCCATCATGCCCGTGTGTCTGGTGAAGGGCGCAGTAGAAGCGAGCTGATTGTTTGTTTGATGATTGTGCGTCAATATGTGCGTGTGAGGGTATGCGGTAGACGGAATTTAGCGACTATTGTTAGAAACAGACAGTAGAAAAAACGAGAAGCAGTAGTTTATTAATTAATAACAGATGTATATGTACAAGGATACAGATAAAACAGAAATGCTAAATACAATGGCTGTGCAAACAAAGCTTTCTAGACCAGATAGCATTCACGCATGACATGTTCCAGTTCCACATGTATGCGATCGTGTAGAAAAAAAAATTATAAACATTTTTTAAAACGCGCAAAATGATTTTTTAGATAAACAGATTCTGCACTTACCGACAAGAGTAACCGTAAGGATAAACGGCGTCAGTGCGCTCAGATTCGCGTTGATATGTAATGTACGTCTATTTGCACGGGTCAGGGTTGGTGACGCGAACAGATAGCAGCACACGCGTTCTTATCTGTTTCTAAAAGTCAGATATAGATCTGAAAAATGATTGGGGCAGCAAGACGCGTGGCGAGTATGCTCGTATGTGGAGAGCCCAATAGAAAAAGAGTAGAAGAAAATATGAAAAAAGACCAATTTAATGCCCAGCAGCCCCAAGATAAAATATTTTAAACAAATCTGCAAAGGGGTTGGGTCGGAGGGTATGGGGCCTGGTGAAAATAGCACAAGGATTGGACAGCGGAAAGAATAAGCAAG
>JANBSE010000366.1:0-11423 GCA_027578475.1 Coemansia sp. RSA 2607
AAGACCGCTTAAACTTTGGACTTTGTCGTAAACATCTTTTTTTCATTTCCTTTCTTTCGTATCGATTACATTATTGAAAAAACCACACCTATTACGAGATGGTTACTTTCGTACGCTTCATTGCATGCATTTTTGGCAGGCCTAGTTCTATCTTAATAATTCTCAATATATTCTAAACAAAAGACAAAGAACTCCTTCTACTCTCTCGTGCGCGCTCTCGTCTGGCAAGGGCTCCTAGGAATCAGTTGATCCTGATTCCTAGATTCAGGCGTCGTTGGCTCGTCAGCCAACACATTGCCTAACTTTTATTAATATGTTGTTGAAACCAACATTTTAAAATAAAATCAGTCGCTCGGCTTGTCTCTAAACACATGTACTGTGTTGACTTTGTCATTGTCAGATTACCGCATGGGCATATATCCAGATTAAAGCACATATGACAGCCTAGCAGCTTTTAACTGAAAACCCCTGATTGTATTATTGCGCGCCCAAGATATGCAGCATATATTGGCCGACGATCGAGACACTCAGAATCACAATAGTTCCGATGCCGATCCGCATTAAGAAACGGTTCTTGACCTGCTGACACTTGACTGCGAACACACCCGCATTCACAGTCAACACAATACCAAAACAAACCCCTACGAAGGTCCACACAGACGCGTGGACACCCGATGACGCCCCGCACTACATAAGCCAGGCAGTCTGCTCCATTAACAACAAGTTCACCTTGGTTCTTTAATAAACTATCATTTTACAATCACACTTGTTCCTATATTTGTGTTGTACGTTCCTCCTCTCAGCCCTATCTCGGGTTTTGTAACAGTATACTCTCCAGGTTTTGCGCGCACTTGTAATAGAGTATTTTAATAAAAATGTATCTTTCCTTCACTTATACTCAAGTGTAAATTTGTGTTTTAATTGTTCATTTATTGTCTTGTCTGCATGCACTGATGTTCTATACTCATGTACGTCTGACATGACGGATATAGGGGAAATCAGTGTCCTATCTTTGGATAGACAAACTTGTCTGTTTCTGCCCTCTTTACTTCATCTCTTCTTCAAAAAAATTACTTTAATATTTATTTGACAATGTTAGCCTCATCCTCAGCCTCTGACAAAAAAAATAAACTCTGGAACGAGCTTAAAGACAAACTAGATGGTGTGCTTCTGAAAGGAGAAACGATGACGCATACAGACTATGTAGTTTTCTACTCCCACGTCACTGTTCAAATGGAACGCTCAGCGCTAAGACGTAGGGACCGCCAGGAACAGAATTACAGCAGCGATATGCTTCAGTGGGAGAGTCGTGGAAGCCAGGTGTATTTCCAGCTTACTGGACATATCACCCACTCCATTCAACTGTTGCGTCAGCGTATGAGCGTTATGCAAGGCACAGAGCTGCTAGGCTTCTACGTCGAGCAATGGAAAAACTTTGTTCTTGTGTCAAAAATGATAAAAGGCACATTCGAGACGCTTGATAATAGTTGGATACAGATGGAGATGCGGTATGGCCCCAACTATAACCCGCTGAGCGATACAATGATCCAGCTGTGGTACTTGCAGCTTTTTAAGCCACTAAACGCTCATTTGACGCGCAACATTATTAACCTGATTGACATGCGACGCAAAGGTCAGATAATTGAAGACAACCTTATCAAGAATCTGGTCAACGCCTATTATGAACTTCGTCCTGTGAGCATGCCCGAGATCGTTTCTATTTACCGTGAACCACTCGGCGTGTATATAAAGTCGTTTGAGGAGCCATATATCCTGTCTGTAATTCTATACCTTGAAGAGAAGACCAAACATCTGCTCTGTCAAAAGGATGTCTGTGCATATGTCAAGACAATCAGCAATCTGATTGAGATTGAGGAGCAGCAAGGAAAGACGCTGTTGTTACCCGACTCGGAGAATGAACTTAGAAACATGCTCAACTATAGCTTCATCGAGGGCAGCGTTAATAGGATCTATAGCGCACTTCCGGCGATATTTGAATCTGGCAACAGGGACGACCTCAAGATGATTTACAGCCTACTCAATCGGATTCGTGGTCAGCCACGGCTTGTACCCATGTGCAAGGCATTTGAGGCCTATATTTTTAGGCACATCATTAACAAGATTCCATTCCCAATCGTGGAAGATGACAATGCTGATTTCAGTGCGGGTACTGACGCGCTCTACACAAGCATCTTTGTTGATACGATCGTTTCAACGATGGAGGAGCTAGAGCAGCTTTTGTTCGAGTGCTTTGACAAAAACGAGAGCTTCGTAGAAGGGAAGAATAGTGCCTTCCACAAGGCAGTTAACTCGCCTGAACTACGCGACCGATGCAAATCTGTTCCGATGCGACTGCTGGCCGAATATTTCAACCTGATACTGCGTGCCAATAATGCAGCAGCTCGAAACAACAGATTATTAGGCACTGATCCCGAAATGGCAATTACCGCCGAAATCAAACGTGTCCTTCGCCTGTACAAGCTGAGCAAAGGCAAAGACATGTTCCAAAATTATTACAGGCTGCACCTTGCACGTCGTCTTTTGAACGAGCAGACAGTGTCTCTAGAGCTCGAGCGCACGGCGGGGATAATGATAAGTACTGCAAACTCTACGGAATTCATGACTAAGCTTAAGGATATGCTGACTGACATTGACATAAGCTACGATATGTCGCGCACCTTCTCTCAGGAGATCATCGAAGACAAGTCATTAGGTGTGTCGGATGTGTATATCAAGGTTCTTAAGGAATCGTCATGGCCAAGTGTCATTACGGCTGAGAGGGCTGAATGGAACAGTCCGCCTGCACAGCTAGCTGAGATTTGCATAAAGTTCACCGATGCATATAATAAGCGTTACTGCACTAGCGACATAAGTCGTAGTGGATGTGATACGATTAAGCGTAGACTCAGCTGGATGTGGGAGTACTCCAAGTGCTCAATTCAGTTCTACTTTCCGCATTCAACTGGGCATGCTGCACGTACAGGATACACATTTGTGCTTAACACATACCAGCTGGCCATCCTAATGCTGTTTACTGAATCGGCCGGCCTTGGGTCGGGGTATGACTCGCCAACTGGTCCGCGGTTTACCCTTGAACAGATTCGTCTTTCTACAAAAATTGATGAGCTCTATATCAAAGCCGAGCTGGCAATTTTTTACAAGGCACGAATTCTAATTCCGGTGACCGTAAACAGTCGCACGCTGGTCCAGCTCAACGACAAGTACAACTCTAAGAGACTGCGTATTGACATCTCTGCAATCAAACGCGTGCGTCGGGCGCAAGAAGAGGAAAAGGTGGCCAAGAGAACTATTCAAGACCGCCACTGGTACATAGCAACCGACATTTCTCGCATAATGAAGACCAGAAAGATAATCGAATTTAGCGAGCTGTTTCTCGAGGTTGCCAAAAATCGCGTGGGTATGTTCGAGGTGACAAGGGACGAGTTTAAGTATGCACTTGAAAAAGTCATTGATCGCGATATTGTTAGAAGGGGTGATGGCAATGACTGCAATACGCTATATTATATGGCATAATATAAGGTATAATTGTTTGAAATATTATCATTAGGCATAGGCCGCAAAGTTTTCTTTCTCATTCTCGCTGTCAACAATATCGTCAACTACAGCAATTGCTAGCGCGTTGCGCATGGAAGAGACGTTGTGTCGAGTTGGCGATTTCTGATCGACAGACATGCGGAACTTTTTAATGCTATCGGCAAACACACCAATCTTGCGTTTGGCTGCATCGGGCGTGTTTACAAGTGAAGGAGGAGTGTTCATAACAAACTGTTCTCCTGAAAGCCGTCTGGTCATCTGCGAAAGTGGTGTGCGAGGTGTAAATGACGAAAGAGATTGCCTCTGAACTGAAAGAGATGATCCGGATCTGGTTCTAGCCACCAGTCGATTATCTTCCAGCGTGCCGTTTGTGTCTATCAAAAGAAGTACCAAATTATTATGTGGATTTGAGACGTTTAGTATTAGTTGTCATGTATATACCGTGGATATACAGCCCATTTGGGAACTGGACGTTTGACGTTAAGTAATCGATCAAACAAGTAGTACACACCTTTGTCTTCGGCATCGGTTGCTGACACCGTTTCTGCCTGCGAAAGCTGAGATAAGTCGGCAAGTGAAGAGGTAGCCAACAGCCTCTGTGACATACCTTCGTCAATCAGAGAGTCGCTAGTAATCTCGACCTGAGTCTGCGTGTTTGGCATAGCTTCGTCGGTTAGTGAATCATCCACGCATATAGGAACAGCCGATATGTCTAGCAATTCCTTGGATTGTGGTGTCTTTGACGGCGAAGAGGAAAAGAAGCGGCTCTGATTGCTCGTCATAATAACACGACTAGTATTGGTGTCCTTGAGACGGAACTTTACCCGAACCTCGTCATCAGGATCACTCTGACCAGTTATTGTAGAAGTATTGCTGTCAACCACAGTTGTTTGCGCTGCCGACATAGGTGCATTATCAGCGGTATATACGTCGTCATTCGGTGTGGCAGCAGTAATGATCGGCGTTTTGGGTTTGGGTTTGGCCCAGAAACTCATTAGACTCTTCGCTTTAGGTGTCGAAGCACTATTCTGCTTCGATGCGCTTGCCTTGCGTGTCATCGGCTTTGTGGAAGATGACATCCGTCTCTCAATAGTACTAGCGCTGGTGGTTGATGAACCTGCTGCTTCTGTTGTTGCTGCTGGAACTACATGCTCTAAAGATGTCCCCATCTTTTGCAGAGTGCTCTCCAAAAGACCGATGTATGGCTTCATTGTAGTCGGATCGATTTTGGCAGTTGCAATAGCCTCTGCCACATGCGCTTCAAGCATCTCACCCAAGAACGGCATTTCCTCCAAATTTGGTGCGTCTTTGGCCAGTGGACCGCTGACAAAGTCAAGACATTTCTGCGAAGGATTATACACACGCTGATACATAAAGGTAAGGTCGGCTCTAGTGACCTCAGCTACATAGTCCTCCGGCACAGCCAGTCCATCTGATCGCATCAAGTCGACAGCCATTGCCAGGCTAGACGATCTGGCAACATAGCGATAAGCCCTTTTAAGGCCAATTCCTGGAAGTGATGCAACATAGTCACACCCAGATAGTATGCACATATGGCGAATTTGCGCATCGGTCCAGTCAGAAATGTCCACCCCGTTAACCTTGGCAAGCCGCGATCGATCGAATACCATCCCGCCACCATACTGGTCAAGCTTAAAGATAACCTTGCGACAACCGAAAACAATCAAATCCGAGTCCTCTGAAATGGCTGCTGTAATTACACCAGTCCGTTCAAGATATGCTAGCTGCGCATCGGCCTCGAATGGTGCAACAATGTATCTAAATCCCTCCTCTTCCAATACCTTGATTGTCTCCTTTGCCATCTCTGGCGTGACCTCTACAGAGCGTGTAAACTGCTCAAAAGCCTGCTTTTTGCTCCCCTTGTTCCAAAGCTTTATTCCCAGCTGGCGCTTCTCCTGGCGGCGCTCCTGCCTCTCCAACTCGGTGTGGCGCTTGGACGGGAGCATCCCACCGTCAAATACAAACAGCGGCTCAACGCCGTGGTGCCGAAGCATGCGTGCACGAGTCATAAAGAACGTGATGTACTTTGTTGTTGGTTGCGCCAGAGCAAGATCAGCAGCACATCCAAACGCACCCTTGTAGAGCCATATATATGAGTCGACACCAACGGTCTGACCAGAGAACTGCTTGATGTGGCCATTGGTTTGCGCTTGGCTGAGCAAAGGGATAAGGCCGGTGATTCCCATGATAAACGCGCGTTTGTTTGAACTAAAGCCTTAAAGAAAATTTGCGAATGGATGAAGAGAAGAAAAAAGGCTGCATTTCGCGATTTTAGTTTCTGCACGAAACGCGTTGTGTAGATCAAGTGCTGCGCGCAGAATGCTAATCCAGCTGATTATCGATCCGCACCTTTAGAGGTGAAACAGCGGCAGATTACGACATAGATCGTCTTTTTTCTTTTGTTGATTCACCAATACTCTTTAAATTCAACAACTTTGTATATTTTGTCATGTCCTCAAACGCCCCGTCCGCAAGTTCAACAGCAACACCGACTCGCGCCGAACGCAAAGCTTGTCACGCAAAGCGCGACGCCTACTTTTCATGTCTCGACAGCAACAACATAGTATCTTTGGAACAGCGTGGAACGCTGTGCGAGGACCTGCGGCAAGTTATGTTTAAGGGATGCCCAGAGGTTTGGGCAAACTACTTTGAACAGCTACGGGAGATGCAGAAGAAGAAGGAATTTGCGTATAGCAAGTCGTCTGGACCAAAATAAAACGGATTTGCGTATACTGTGCTATATGTTGACATAGAGATTTTCGATAAGCAAATATAACAAAATAGAATGTATTTCCAAATGATTAGAATAATATTGTATTTACATGGTTAATGTAGCAAAACACTTGTATAATATGAACAAGCGTTAAGAACGGTTTTTGGTTAACTTGTTATGTGAACAGTCCGTACTATGGTCAATTTAATTGATATATTTTTTATTGTGTGGATAAAAAGGTATCGCAAACATTTGCGACCATTAAAACCACATACAAATTTACACAAAACTATTTAAATACTGTCGGCAACGAGTAATCCGGCGGCGGTCAAACCTATGCTCAGAATCGAGAGCTATTCGAAATATCCATAGCCATCCTTTTTGCGCACAAGCTTTCGACAGGCTTTACCAATCACTAGAAGTAACATTGAACAACCCCCTCAGGAGGGAACTTACCAATCTTTTACAAATAGCAAATTCCCCTACGTGCATTCCAGCCGACCTTCAAAAGCAATATCATACCAATTCATCAAAACAGACAAACATGGACATTGCAGTTGTTCAAGGAGAGCCATGCGGTACTAGAGACATGCTGGCGTAATGGCATACGCTTTCCATGTAATGTTCCCGATTTACCATGCGTCTGCAGGGAATGTTATCTAGCTACGAATAGCGGAAATATAACACTAATACATTGCTGGCGGCTACTAGCTAAAAGAACCACGGACCGTCGCTTACGCAACTATCTCGGCTTTAGCTAAATCCTCAAATGGCCTCAGCACTCTGTGTATTATCGGCTGCACTGCGAAAGAACTGCCAATAATACCTGGGCATGACTGGCAATCACAAAATGGCGTCATCATCACAAGAATTCAAAGAATTGCAAGGACAAGAGGCGACACACACAGTAAAGCCCTTGGCTGCCAACCACGGTCAGCAAGTTTTTCTGCGAGCATTCCAGACGACCCTCGGAGAACACCACAGTTTGTCTACAAAAGCAGACAAACCGTAGCATTTACAAGCATTCTAATAGAGCCTTGAGGTACTAGAAACTTGCTAGCATACCGAAATATGCTCTCATGTTACATTCTGGTTTTTCAGAGCGTCTGCTAAGCGTGTATATCCAACCGCAGATGCAGCGGATATAACCCAGAAGCAGTGCTGGAGGCTATAAGCTGAAAGCGTCATGAACAGTCGCTCAGGCAACTGTCTCGGCAAAGACAACTTTACTAGATGGTCTCGGCACGCCGCGCACCGTTGACAGCACTACAAGAGTACTACAAACAGTACGCAGACGTGTCTGGCGATCTTCGCGGACTGGTAGTCGCAAGACCGTTCAAGTATTACTGCCATCATGTCATTGACTTACCAACCTAGGCTTGCGCGCAAAATGGGTGACGAGGATTATTCGACCTACAGTGTGAGAGTGTTAGTAGCATAAAAATAGGTAAGAGAAAAATGAAACGAAAAATATGAAGGACACAGAAACAGAAGCGAGTGATGGAGTAGTCCTTTTTATCGGCCAAAAAAGACACCCACCCACAGCTGCTGTTACGCACTTTTTCTGCCTTGCTTCACAATGAATAACGGGTGAGCGAAGACAAAACGGCTCCTTTCTCAATTTGGCGTATGCTTATTTGTATTGTACATGTACACAGCCTAGACAACCCATGGCGGCTTTGTACACATTGCATACACAATTTTACTCCGCATGTTCCATTGTTCCTGTTTCCACTATATGCATACAAAAAGAGCTGAGATTCGTTAAGCAAATATGTAGTCTAAAAACACAGCAATTACAAAACGACAAAATATTTGCGTCTTGATTATTTTAAGACAGTCTGCGGTGAGAGCAATTTGAACAGACGTAAAATATAGAATAGAAAAGGTGCGAGTAGTTTGTTTTGCTTGCGGAGTTGCACATGTAGCTATGTGTGTTCCTTAGCACATTGTATTGCTTTTCTGTAAATTGAGTAAACGCCACATCTTGTCCAGTTTTCCCGCAAAAGCTGCAAAAGTGGGCCGTTGGTGCCACCTTTAATTTACATTTTGTGTGTTAAAGAAATGTTCCGTCATTTCGGTCTAAAACAATTAGAAATCAACAGAGATGTAATATTTTTTGCCACATGGTCAGTAAACAAAGAATTTTTCTGTTGTCCAATAAATTCTATGTTTAGAATATATTTGTACGTGTATATTGTTTTCTCACAGAGGCACATTTGCAAAAAAAAATAGAACTAAATCTGTTCATGTCTCGAATACCAACTTTTTTTCCGCAGTGGCATATTTGAGTATTTCAAAATAGAACGCTGGCTGCCTTTTTAATATAAACACACTATCTATACAAAACTAAATGAGAACATATGCTGTGTATTGGCTACAAAAAAACACGGCTTGACAAATGAAAACTAATTGCCACGCTCTTCAACACGCAACCATATAATTGAGGATGTACAATAACACTGTCGTATTGAATGATAAGCATAATTGCAGAAGCCATTAAATTGAATACAGACCTTAATGAAAATTAATGGCTCGTCAAAGTAGACAATGTTTTAACCACACAAAAGACATTTGTACAATTATTGGATGACACCGGAAAAGTGCTCCGGCTGTGTGTGCTTTTTATTACGTACTTATGTTTCATTTTAGGAACAATGCGGCTGAGCAGAATATATTATTTTGCAAGGAACGCATGTACCGGAACGAGCTATTCATACTCCATGTTTGCCGAAAGACAAGACCCCACTGTATGGCGTTCACCTGCATATCATATTGTTTTCTGCGGAATTAATTACAACATGGGCATGGTTGCATGTAACGTTTGTCTGGAACAGAGAAGGTTGCCAACCCAATGGATTCGGTGCTTTAAAAATGGTATGCCACTACCCCTACACCAATTTTCATCTGTCGCATTCAATTTTGTATATAAAGACCGTTGCCCCTCTAGCTTTTTTATTTATTTTTAAATAATGTCATCACAGCAAGAACTCGTCCAAAATCAAATAAATCATCTCATATTATGTCACTATCAAAAAGCGCCAGTTGTGTGGGAAAGATCCCAGTCAACACATCTGAATCAGGTACACATCGAGATGCAGCCGAAGGCAACGCTAGTGTGGATGATGGAAGTTCGGTCGAGGAGCCTGGTAGAAAAGCCAAACGTAATAAGGTAGCGGGAAAAAAGAACAGTAAACACCGCGCGGAGTCCAGCAATCGTGAAAAGACTAAAAAAAGACAACGTCACGAAAGAAAGTCCACTCACAAGCTGGTCACAGAGCAGCAGCCTGTATGTGAGCCTGTATGCGAGCCTGTATGCGAGCCTGTATGTGAGCCTGTATGCGAGCCTGTATGCGAGACTGTATGTGGGCCCGTACAACCGCATTTCCAGCAGTTGTTGCAGATTCAGCAGAAGCTATTGCAGATGCAGCATGAGATGTTACAGATGCAGAAGCATTCAATGCAAATTCATCAGCAGTCGGTTCAGCAGCCGGCTCAGGAGCCAGTACGAGCAACAACTGGGCAGCCTAATCGACAGGAACAGCCACCACAGTCAGAACCAGAGCCAGTGCCGATGTCGGTGTCAAAGCCAGTAGCGGAGCCAGCGGTGGAGTTGGTAGCGGAGCCAGTAGCAGATTCTGTAGCTGAGCCAATAGCGGAGCCAGTGGCGGAGCCAGCGGTGGAGCCAGAGGCAGTTCTAGTTACTGTGGCTGTGCCGGTGAAACGTCCAGCACTTGTTCAAGTGCAGGAGCTAGGGCAGGAAACAACACAGCCCATCCCTGAGCCTAAATTGGGACCGAATAGTTCAATTGAAGACCGCGTCGCTAATTTGCGGAACAATATTTCCTCGATGCAATCAGTAGCCACAAGAGAAGCCCAATCATCCAACACACACCCGCCTAACTATGTGGAGTTGGGCTCATCACCTGTGACATACCGTTGGATTAGTGCCAGAAAAACGAGCAACAGGTCGCTTGAGCACAGACCTCGTCGGGCGCTGGTACATCAGTTTATAGATGTGGACAATCAGACCATTGTCGCGTATGGCGAAGATAAGCTGCAGTTCTGGGACACCGGCGGCGATGGTCTTGTCGGAGTTTGGAACGGCGATCAAGCGAGAATCAGCATCGAACAGGGTGAGCCGGTATCACCCTCGACGCTGGCAATTGTTTCCAGCGGCGGCCAAGAAACCGAGCAAGCATCCGAGGCTGGTAGACTGTTCTTTATGGACGTCAACTGGTCTTCAGAGAAAAAACGGTTCTCTAATCTTCCTATTCGGCAGTGGGTCGGAGATTCTCAGTCTGGTACTAATATCTCCATTGTCAAAGGCGTACGTCCACAGGATGACGGGGATAAATCACGAGTCTCACTATTTACTGGCGGTTTGACTGGCGGTGCGGTATATCGTAGAATATTCGATATTTCCGAAAGCAAAGTTAACATGGTTACTGAGCAAGAAATGGTGAACCGGCACCGTGGATCTGTCAGCGCCCTATGCCATGTTGAGGTTCAGGATTGCATCATTTCGGGAACCACGTTTGGGACGATTAGCTTGAACGATCACCAAACCGGTGCAAGCGTGCAGATGTTCGAATTGGGCGACGATACGACAATTGGTAGTGCTACAAGCTGCCCATTCAACTCGAATCTATTTATGGTTGGATGCTGCAAGCCGAAGAGCAAGCTCCTGATATTCGATATGCGCCAAAAGCTGAAAACCCCCAAGCCATCCCTAATTCTTCGGGATGCCAATACGACAACTACGTCGCGGTACAGCAGCCCATCATGGAACCGCCATAAAGACCTGGTCTTCGCACCGGTGCGTAGATTGGTCGATGGAAAGGAAATTGGCGCAGTCGATATTTGGGACCCTCGTTTCATCAAATTCCGCGGCGTTGAAAAGTTTATACCATACGAAGGCGTCGGCAACATATACTCTGTGGATTTTATAAAGAGGGAGAACAAGAATCCTCAGATAATGGTCACGGCTAGTGAGGACACTATCGACCTCACGTCTCTCAGTTTTACCACATACTGAAACCATTTAACATTTTCAATTTTTTTTAGTTCTATATCAACAAAAAACAACATGGCATCAGTATATACGGCCCAGAGGCTCGCCCATTCTAACAGT
>JANBSE010000367.1:0-11416 GCA_027578475.1 Coemansia sp. RSA 2607
GCTTAGGTGAACAAAGCATTTCTATTATCATCTATATTACATAAACATTGACTGAATCTACTATTCTGAAAAATTATCTATAGTGGTCTACATGACATCTCACCTTATTATCTAAAAATTGGGTATCAATTTAATAATGTAACCTGTGAAAACAACAGCGAGCTGTAATATTGCGCCAGTGTTGAAAGTGGACATATCTTAATTTGTATTTTGGTTGTCATGTAGAAAAATAGCGTCTCCCACAACCCTCCAATTTACACTTTTAGACATGTTATCCAATACAACTTGCGACAGTACATTGAAATAAACGTCAATTTTGTCACGCACATGTGTATTGCTCCCTATTCTTTTATTATATAATGCGTCTGTCAACACTAAAATGGATAGCGTTTACACAGCGGTACTACTGGGTTGTTGCAGCGCTGTTATTCGGGTTTGAAGTTGTAGCCAACTATCAGATAATACAACGAATACCATACACGGAAATCGACTGGAAAGCGTATATGCAAGAGGTCATAGGTGTAATCGACGGAGAGCGCAACTATCTCAAGCTCAAAGGCGACACTGGGCCACTGGTATACCCTGCCGGCTTTGTTTGGATATACCAGGTGCTATACTACATTACCGACAGCGGGACCGACCTTCGCCGGGCGCAATACGTGTTTATGGGCTTATATCTGGCTACATTAGCCATTGTGTTTGGAATATACCGGCGTGCACACCTTCCGCCTATAATGCTGCCGCTACTCGTGTTGTCCAAACGAGTGCACTCGATATATGTGCTGCGCTTATTTAACGATCCATTTGCCATTTTGTTTGCCTACCTGGGAATATATGCACTGACATCTCGGTCAAAGACATTTTCTCACCTGTCGAGCGTGCTTTTTAGCCTGGGAATTGCAGTCAAAATGAATGTTCAGCTAATGCTTCCAGGCATTGCGTATATCTGGTGGCGACAGGGCGGCTTGCGCAGAGTCTGTGCGCAATTAGCTGTTGTTACAGCGGTTCAGATACTTTTAGCTTTGCCGTTCTTGACAAAATTCCCTAACGAGTATTTAGCGCGCGCATTTGACTTTGGTCGCCAGTTTGACTTTACGTGGACCGTAAACTGGCGATTTATCGGCAAAGAAATGTTCTTGTCGCAAGGATGGTCTATGGCGCTTATAGTAGCACACCTATCGCTTCTTTTGATGTTTGGGCTCGCGATATGGCCGCGCCTTTCTGCGAGTACCGCATGGGTCATTATCAAAGAGGGATTCGGCGCAGCAAGGAGAATAACGTGCCAGCCGAGCGCAAGCGAGATTGTGACTGTTATATTCACTGCCAATTTTGCTGGCATTGTCTGTGCACGCTCGCTGCACTACCAGTTCTACTCGTGGTACTTCCACATGCTGCCGTACCTGCTACACATTTCGAACCTCAATTTGGCGATCCAGGCTGTCCTCTGGCTGTGTATTGAATATTCGTGGAATGTCTATCCGTCGACAACTGTGTCGTCGCTTATACTGCTTACTGCACATATATCTCTACTGGTGGCGACTATGTACAGGATTGCGACTTTTAGAGCACCAGCAAAAGCCAAGCACTCGTGATTTTAATTGCAAATACACAGTTGCAGTTTAAGGATTTGATGTTGCTGACGCATGTAAAAACTCGTATAGTTTCTCAGCCGCCGGTTTGTCCAGGACTTGCTCCAGCTCTTCCTTCTTGGCAAAACACATTTCACGAACGTTCTTATACTTTTTGGCAAGCGCCTGGTAGTTTCTCAGATTGACGCCTGGCAAGGACTGCAATAGGGTGATGGGCGCTTGCGAGTATATTGACTCCCGCTCGACACCCGTATCTTCCTGCCCCATAGTGACCGCCCGCTCGATATCTGGCTCTGCGGCATTGCGCTTAAGCTCGCTGAATATAGACACCGTTTCGTACGGACTGCTGCTCCAGAGTATGCGCAGGCGCGGGAACGCAAGAACGAGCATTGTCAGCTGGCTGCTGATCGAGCTATACTGGATATCTGCAGTGATACCGCTCATTGCCTGGAGCGAAAACGAGGTATTGACTTCAAACTCAATTAGAAGCGCTGCGTATAAATAGTGCTTGAGCATAGCCTCAGCCTGGTTGTACAGCCGCCCGCTGCGCAGCGACCCTATGAGATCAGGCAGCGACTTGCGCTCAACAACAAGATTGTCGTGCAAAATGTAGTCACCAATATCTATAGTACGCGGCACAACCTTGAAGCCAGCAGCATGTAGGAGTGATGGTAGAGGCGATCTGAACTCGCGTACATCAATAATCACTGTCGGGGTTTGCTCTTCGGCACCATGAGATGTGTTATCGCGCGCGTTGCGATGGCTGCGACTTGCAACAATACCAATTAGGGCTTTGCTAGGAGAAATGCTTGTTGCTAGACCAACGCCGCCCTGAGCGCCTGGACTACTCAACGGAATAACCGCTGTTGATTTGTCGCGAATAAGCCTTTCAAAAGACTCGCGCTCGCGACGAATTGCGCTGAGGTACCGCTGCTCCTCAATGCTGTTATCGTAAACCAAAAAGTAAACCTGCTTGAGAGGCGCGCCCTGCGCCTGGTACAGCTCGATTTCGCGAATAAACGCAGGATCGGGGTCGTACATGACGACTTGTGTTGGCTTGAGTGACAAGAGTAAGCCTCTTCGGTCGGAGTGCGGATGGATCACAATGGTCTCGTTTCCGGCAAGGATTCCGAAATGCTCATCAAATGCCTCCAGTATCTCGGCCCAGTCAGCGTCTTCTTCATCTAAATATTCGTTTGTCGCATCACCAGCGGCACCTGCTGATTTGCTTGTCGCGGCTGCGGATGTACCACGGTTGCTTTCAGAGTCGTGCATCCCAAATCCGAGTAGCATATCCCTGTCGGTCAAGTGAGAGTCAGCAGAACTAATGCTGGCTGCCAGCTCGGCCGACTCTTCTTCAAGTTTGTCAGCCGGCGCACGTAGCACGCCAGACGCTGCGCTGGATGCGCCACGAACACGCCTGCGCTTTGACGGCGGAGGCGCTCGATGCGCCTGCCCACCTATATTAGCTCCGCGTCCGTGTTGTCTCCCCTGCGGTGTCTGCACTCGAGCCGACGTAGCAGCCGCTTGACTGGAGCTCTGCGAGGCAACTGCTGGCTTCTTTGAGCTCATCAGCGCCTTCCACTTGAAAAAACCTTGTAGCAGGTTAACCATCATACGCGGATGGCTATCTGAATCGTCATCGTCATGATCGCCTTGAACGTGCATGTCAAAGCGAACCGTATCCTGCAGCGATACAAGGTAGCTCCGGATCATCCGGCACTCCCTCGATGATCCGGCCATTACAAGCACCGGGCCGGCGTCATCGCCCTTCTTGGCAGCCGCGTGGTTCGCAGCGCCTATTTCCTCGAGTATCTGCACCAGCAGCTGGAGCTTTGGCGGAACCTCGAGCACCGGCGCTATGTTCTCTGGAAGACCCATGTCGCGCAGTTTTGCCTTCGTTGGCGCAGGCACCTGATCCGCGGGGAGTCTGCGGAACAGCCGGGATCGTGAGACAGCAAAGAGGATGTTTGCCGAGTCGCTAGAGAGCCAAGTGGCTGGTACGCTAGACGGCATGTAACCCTTGTCAGGCTTTGTCGACAATAGCAACGTGTCGAGGTACCTTTGCAGGGACACGCAGTCATAGGAGGTGATCAGCTCGGCAACACGGCGTAGAGAAGCCAGATCAGATACCATGCCACGGACGCGCGTACTCAGACGGTGCCAGTAGGGCGACAATTGCTTCTTGATCATGGAGTCAAAGTAACGGAACAGACTAGCTTCAACATTTATAGTCTGCGGGTCAAGCACTTTTGCCGACGAGCAGAGCTCAGAGATCATGGCCGATACGCAGTCGAGAGCTGCCTGTTGCAGCTCAATCATCGAGCGGGTCTGTGGCTGCCTCAGCTCGATGACGGGTGCGGCGGCAGCAGACAGGTCGTTTTGTACGTCCACGTGGAATCTGGGCCACAGGTGTACGTGGCGTAGACCAAGCGCCTTGAGGGTCTTTTCAAGCGGCGCAAAGCCCAGGGTAAACGCCTCGGGGGCGTCAGACAGTGCCTTGACGAACGCACGCGGGTTCTGCTGCCTAATAACGCGCAGAACAAAAGCCTCGATAGACTCTGCAGACACCCTACTAGCGTTGCACACAATGACGCCCGTGACCAGTTCCACGGGAACAACCGAGTTGAGCAGATCTAGAATGAGGATGCGCGAGGTGACCGACACGAGACCTCCTCTGCGGTAGAGCTGAGCGCGGAGAGCAGAGTTTGTCTCGTTCTTGACGATCTGCAGGTGCGTATGCTGGTCGGTTTGTTCTCCGGAAGGCAGTTGCATGAAGAGGTGTTTTAGGTCATCTTCGTCGGTGTCGCTGGCGTTTATCAGGAACACGAGGGCTTGTGGGGTGGCACAGGCGCGGCCCAGCTCGGCCAGGATGCGCTCGATGCCGAGCCCCCGGGCAACGATGCATAGGGCGTCTTCGTCCAAAAGCCCGTTTAGGATCTGGCGTTGAAAGGGAAGCAATGGTGGGGGAGACATTGGAAAAGGCTGATAACGCGGCTATTTTATTAATGGGCATCGTGCTGCGGATGGAAAGCAGCGATTAGGTATGTACATTGTATCTGTTTGTGCGTTTTTAAGGGTATGGTGCACGTGTAGACTGTGCGCTGTGGCTTTACTGCGAATTAAAGCTCCGTGTGTAGTGCATGTGGTTGTTCGCATTGAGGCGAGGAGAGGACCCCATAAAGCCGCAGTCATATGCGTGCGCCTTCATTAACAGCGTCAAAACAAAAACGCGGAACACTCGCGCGTAAGTAGCACTTTAAATCACAAGGGATTAACACGCTGGCATCTGCTGCATTTTAATTTATCTAATATATCACAACACACAGAACGATGGCCGAGAAGAGCATGGAGGAGTACATGGAGCGTATCCGCGTGCTAGACGAGCTGGAGCAGCAAGCTATGGGACTGTCAAGGATGCTGACGACGTACACGGATCGGCTGCAGGAGAGGCTGGAGCAGAGGGTGGAGATTGAGGCTGGGTCAGAGGCAGTGGGGCTGGCGAGCATCAAGAACCTGGAGGCGGCGGTGATGAAATCTGTGGAGCAACGTAAGGTGTTGGTTGAGAAGTGTCAGCAGCTGGACCGTGACATGGGTGGCGTGCAGGCGGTGTCCGATCAGGTACAGGAGATCAAGCATTTGCTTGATGTGATGGAGTACGCCAAGAGGAAAAGTTAAAGTGTTTTTTTTAGAGATGGCATATATAAAAGTACAAGTAGTAGACAGGATTATTGTAAAAAAGAAAGGGAAAAACAGCCAGTTTTTCAGGCATCGGCCAGAATGGTCTGCTTCTTCATCGGCAGCCAGAGGCTGGGCAGATGGCCGATGAGATACGGGTGCTCGTACACAGCCAGCCCCTCATCAAGCACACCGTCGAGCAGCGAGACCGGCGACTGTTCAAAATCCGTGTACTCATCGGGCTTAATACGCGCCTCACGCTGGTCCCTAGCAAGCATCAGCTCAGCGCGCATTCCTCCAGCATCCCGCTCCGCATACCCAAACGTGGCGCTAAACCTAGGCGGCACCACAAACGACCTCTGGCGCAACAAGCTGCCCGATAGTCCTGCACCCTCTCCCGCAGTATCCTCGGGGCTGTCGGATGCGTCGAGGCTGTAGCTGCGGTCCAGCTGGACGAATGTGCGCGGACGCAGCTGCGGGTCGACGTATATTTTGCTGAACACCAGGGCGAACAAGCGCTGCACGTGGCGGTGCAGGGTTTCCAGCAGGCGGCTGGGCAGGCCGCGCGACTCGGAGTCGACGGCATCGAGAAGCTGGCCCAGGGGCGACGGCACGTGGGCGCGCGGCAGAAGGTAGTCTGTGGACGTCGCGTGGCTGTGGTGCACGGTGGATTGGTCTGCGGGTGGCGTTGGCGACGCGGCATCTGTTGCGCCGGCCGGCGCCGAGTATGCAGAGGCCGGACGGCTCGGCTCGGCGGAGCTCCACAGGTCCAAGGGCACAAACCGGGCGTTCTCGTAGAACTGGCGCGACACGTCGGACAGCAGATGGCTGTTGATCCACAGCAAGGGGAACAGAAGCAGCACGTAGGTGACGGCGCCCTTGAGCGCACACAGGCCGATGATCAGGCAGTAGTAGTGCCACAGACTGCCGGTCAGAAGCTTCAGCACGGGAATGATAAACTCGCCGGCGGTCTCAAACTGGCGCGCGTACACGTAGTACACCAGGTACTTTGTCACAACGTAGGCAATGACGTAGTACAGAAAGGCCAGCACGAAGACGAGCGGCGCCAGGGACGAGTAGGTGGCCATGATGACGAACACCAGCATGGGTTGCGGCAGGATAAACGACCAGTCGATGTAGTTGGGGCGCAGGGCGTCGGCGAACTGACGCGGCGTGCGGCACACCATTCGGCGGAACACGGCCAGAGAGATGGACCCGAGCTGCAGCAGCTGGAGGGGGTAGTAGCCCAGGCCGTAGAGGATGATGTAGTCCATGAAGAACGGCGCAGCGGTCGGCAGGCGCGTGGCGAACAGCCTGGGGATCAGCGCCGGGTTCTCGATCCACTTCTCGTAGTCGGTCAGCACGGTGCGCGACACGGTGAATATCAGCAGCACGTTGACAATGAGAAACAGGAAATAGCGCTGCAGCACCGACCGCTGGATGCCCGACCGGCTCTGGATGCCCGACACGCCGGCGAGCCAGCTGAGGATATACGGCACGCAGGCATTCATCAGCGACAGCACAAAGGTCGGCGTGGTGAAGCGCAAGAGGCCCTTGAGCCACTTGTTCTCGTCGCTGAAAAGCGGCTGGCCGGGGAACAGCTTCTTCAGCGTATCCATGCTGACCAAGGTCGACAGCAGAAACGC
Organism: Coemansia sp. RSA 2607; assembly: GCA_027578475.1. Taxonomy (NCBI): domain Eukaryota; kingdom Fungi; phylum Kickxellomycota; class Kickxellomycetes; order Kickxellales; family Kickxellaceae; genus Coemansia; species Coemansia sp. RSA 2607. Next base: position 6,914 of record JANBSE010000367.1, read on the forward strand.
CATGGTGAACCAGTACACGATCATGACGCCGTACGCGGCTAAAGACACGATGCCACGCATCATACGCGAGGACAAGGGTAGCGTGACGTTGTCCCAGAACACGTCACGTGGCTCGGGTGCCAGCTCGGCGCGCAGCTGGAACGGCTGCGCGTACGTAAACGCCTGCGCGGCCAGGTGCGCCGACGCCGCGTCGACGAAGGTGACGAAGCCGACGGTCGAGCTTCGGTCGCGCGAGCCGTCAAACGAGCCGAACCACGCGCGCCGCACGTCGCCCACGACGCCGTCGGCGTGGTGGAAGCGGCGCAGAAGATGCTCGAGCTGGCCAAGCACAAGATTAAGCCGTTTTTCGCCCCCAGCCGTGTGGTACCGCGGCAGCGCCCACTGCCTCAACAGTCGCTGGGCGTCGGCGAAGCTGGCGCGCGTGTCGTGTGCGTTGAGAAGCGAGGCCAACAGCTCGCGGTCGTAGCCGGCGGCCGTGCACGGGTTGCCCAGCACCAGGGTGACCTGCTCTTCGATCAGCTGCAGCACGTGCGCCCTGCGACGCACCACCACGCCCAGCCGCTCGATGCGCGGCACGATCTCCACCGCCACCACGCGGCCGCAGCCGCAGCGCTCGAAATGGTCCTTGAGCGCATGCTCAGTCGACAGTTCCTCGGGGATGCCCGTGACCATGACCGACCGTGCGGGCCGCGTATTGCGCACGCGCAGGAGGTAGTGCCAGCGCAGCGCGATTGCCTGGTAGGCGAAGCGCGAGAAGCAGTAGTACACGAGCGCCGTGAACACGTAGGCGAAGGCAAAGTGCACCACCAGCGGGCGCTCGGAGCCCAGGGCGGCCGTGGCCACGGCGTCGTACAGCGACCGCGGCGTGCTGCCCGGCGCCGGCGCGTCCAGCAGCACCTTGAGCGGCACCACGGCCAGCAGGCCCACGAGCGAGCCGGCGGCGGCCAGGGTGCCCAGCATTTTGAACAGCCGCAGCACCAGCAGGGCGTCCAGGCCGACGCTGTACATGAGCTCGTAGTCCTTGGCCTCCAGCGTCATGCGGATCCACCCCAGAAGCGTCTTGCCCACTCGTGCCGGCGCAGCGTACAGCAGCCGCGCGCGCGGCGCGTAGACGTCGGGCCAGCGGAACCGCAGCAGGCAGAAGGCCAGCAGCGCTGTGCCGCCCAGCAGCGCAGAGAACACCGTCTGCGTCAGCAGGTCGCTGGCATGCGCAATGTACTGGTCCGGCAGGTCCGGCTCCGGCGTAGCAAGCGCTGTCATTTGCAGGGAGAATGTAGCCACGGTGTGTGTGTGTGTGTTGAATGACTTGGTTGCAAAAGTAAAAGTACTGGAAAAAAATGTAGAAAAGCGAAACGAAAAGAAAAAGGTGGAGTATGTGTGTTGCGCACAGTCATGTGCACGCATTTCTTCTAGCTTTAATGCGCAGACGAAAAAAAGAAGCAGTCACCACGCTCCACACAAACATACTTGCTCGCGGTCAACACGCAGACGATCATGCATGGCCTTCTTGTGCTCAGCAACGACCTGGCGCACCTGCTCCTGATCGGCGTTATGCGCGACCAACGCCTGGTTGATGGGGTTCTCGGGGGCCTTCTGCCAGCTCTTCCACACAATCTCCTTAATCTGCGTCATCCGCAAGCCGGGGTTCTCCAAGCGCACGCGCTCGTACTCGCGGTCCTCGTACGCCCTGTACGCCGCACGTGCGCGTCTCTCGGGATGCCGGTCGATTGCAGCGGCAAGCGACGCGGTTTTTGCCTGCGCGCGGTCGACGGGCGCCGCCTGGTCGTCGATGCTCAGCGTGTCGATTAGATCCAGCGCCGCGTCGATTGATCGCGCCTCGTACTCGGGCACGGGCTGCGCCGCCGCCTCGCGCTGCGCAACGGCGGCTTCGCGCGTGGCTGCTTTTTTCTCGGCGCCGCGAAGCGGCTGCGTGGGTTTGCTCGTGGGGTGCAGCTTGGCCGGCCCGGTTTTGGCACGTGCTGCGTGCGCCAGCTGCTTCTCCTCCTCCTGCAGCAGCCGCTCGGCCTCCTTTTTCTTGGCCAGCTTCTCCAGGCGCTTGGCCTCCTGGTCTTCCTTGCGCCCGCCCGTCTTGGCACCCTTGGCCCACTCGGCTGCCTCCTGCTCCTCCTTCTTGGCCCGCTGCCGTGAGTCCTTCTCGGCCTGCGCCGCTGCCTTCTTCTCCTTAGCTGCTGCCACTACACGCAGATGCCTGGGTTAGATCGGGGCTTTCTGGATGTTACGGCTGGTTTTGTGCTAGGTGTCGCTCACCTACCTTTGCTGTTCTCACCGGTGAATTTCTTTGGCATTTTTATATAATAAATGTGAATCAGTTTGTATAGAAGAAAAGAAAGGATTCTAGCGTTGAGCATATACTCAGATCAGGGGAAACCCAAGTAGCTGAGCCGCAAAAAATCCGATACTGACACATTTTACCTGTACGTGATCAAAAACATTTTTGTTATATTTTTCTCTGCATTAGTCTACAAATCCTACATCCAATCCACCACACACAATGCTTCCGGTGCCAGACGACGAAAACCCGAGCGCAGCGCTTACACGACACGCCAGCGCCAGTGCCGTAACACAAGCGCCGCCCTCCACCGCCATCCGCTCGCGCTTCCACGCGCTCACACAAACCGCTACCAAGCGGCCGCTCGACGACCTCAGCCCCACACGACCGAGCGGATCCATCGGACCGGCATCCTGGATGCTCGGCCACGAGACTCCCGCCCGCCAAACCGGCCGGGCGCTGCTGGACGAGCTTCTGCCGCAGCGCCTGTTCTCGCCCTCCGGCAGCTCGCCGGCGCGCAGCATTCTGGCGTCGGCCAGCAAGCAGCGCAAAGACGCCGGCCACACAGAGCGTCTGCGCCGCATGGCCGAGCGCGCGCGCTTCGAGGTGCAGCAGGTCGAGGCAGAGCGAGCCAAGGAGCGCGAGGAGGCCTTGAGGACCCGCCAGGCGCTCGAGCGCGAGCTGCTGGCCGTACGCCGTCGCGTCGAGACGCTGGAGCGCGACCGCAGGTGGCTCGCAGACCAGGAGGAGCGCGAGGCCGAGGGCCGTCGCGACGCCGACAAGCGCGTGGCCCAGCTCAAGGCGCACTACGAGGCGCGTCTAGACGATCTGGCTGCGCGCTCCGCGGCCGTGCAGCAGAGAGCCGATGACGCCGAAGAGCGCATGCGCAGAATGGCTGCTGAGCACGCGCAGGAAAAAGACGCGCTGGGCGCAAGGATTGCGCAGGCTGAGCGCGAGTTCGCTGGCAGGGTGGCCGAGTCGGAGGATGCCGGTGACGCGGCGCTACGGAAGCGCATTGCTGAGCTTGAGCGCGCGCTGGCTGAACGTCCCGTAGGCTCCGAGGCGCAGGATCGCGTGGCGCAGCTCGAGCGCGACGTACGCGAGCAGTGCGCGTACATCTCGGCGCTCGAGCAGCAGGTGCACCGGCTACGCGACGCCGCCCGGCGCCAGAGCATGACGTCGGGCCCCGAGCACGAAGAGAACCGCGGGCTGCGCGCCAAGGTACAGCGGCTCGAGGCCCAGCTGGCCGACGCCGCCGAGATGCAGGCGCAGCTGGCCGTGCTGCGCCAGGAGCGCGACCAGTGGGCCGCTGTGTTTGCCGAAGGCAAGGGCTCCGTAGGCTCGCCCTTTGCCGCCGCCCACGTGGTGGCCGAGCAGCGCCACGCGTTGCAGGCGCTCGAGGCCCGCGTCGCCTCTCTGCAGGACGCCGCCGACGCCGCGCGCAGCGACCTTGAGCGCTCGAACGAGCAGCTTTTGGCTGCCGACAAGGCACGCCGCACCCTCGAGCACTCGCTGGCTGCCGAGCGCCAGAACGCCGCACGTGCCGATACAGCCCGCCAGCATGCCGCACGTGAGGCTGAGTTTCTGCGCGACCAGCTGCATGCGTACGAGCGCGAAGCTGCTGCGCTGTCGCCGGCCCACGACAAGGTGGCCGCCGTGCGCATAGCGCTGATGGAGCGCTTTGTCGACGAGCAGCGCACGTGGATGCACACCGAGCCGGCAGAGCGCTCCGAGCCGCCGCAGCTTCCCGGCGAACTGCTGCGAAGCTACCGTGAAGACGCCGAAGCCTGCCGCAGAGATCTTGAGGCTGCACGTGAGGATAGCGCCCGGCTTTTGCGTCAGCTTGAAACCGTCGAGAGGGAGGCTGCGCGTCTTGAGCACCAGGTGGGTGCCGGCCTGGGCTACAACCCGCGCACCACGCGCATCCTGCAGCTGATTGACAACCCTTCGGCTCGCGACTTTGCCATCCGCTCGTCCAAGCTCGACGCCCTCTCGGCCGAGAACGCCGCCCTGCTCGAGCGCATTCGCCAGCTAGAGAAGGCAAGTGTGGCTGCATCGGTCTCGCCCACTGCGCCGGCAGACGTCGCATCCGATACAGATGCCCAGGCTTCGCCCTTCTTCCACACCATCGACAATCTGCGCACCGAGAACGCCGACCTCAAGCAGCAGCTCGAGTCGTCCAGCACGCTCATCAGCCGCTACAAGAAGGAGTG
>JANBSE010000368.1:0-11402 GCA_027578475.1 Coemansia sp. RSA 2607
GAGTGTACGGACGGGTCGCCTGAGCTGGCCAAGTTGCACGAAGAGCTTGCAGAGATTGATCGTACGCATATACCCCGGGCACTGTTGCCGCCACACATAGTGTTGGGCGGAAAATCGCAGCAGCTGCAGCAGCTGCAGCCACAGCAGCAGGTTGCAGAGAGTGGTGTTGAAGCGGAGCGTGCAGGTGGAAGCAGCCGAGCAAGCAGCGTTGAGCCGGCGTCGTCTGTCGATCTGTTTGTGCAGCAGGCTACACTGCATGCGTCGACTAAGCGCGGCGGACGACGGGGTCGCCGTCCTAAATCCGGCTATCGTGGTGCAAGCAGTGCCACGGCTGTCAATAGGCGTCAACGGCCAAAGACTATTGTTGACGATTTCCTTCAGTACTCAAACAAAGCGTAAAAATATATTTAATATTTATTGTTTTTATGACTTTAACATGCGCCTTTTTAGGTATGCTAGAAAACGGTATGTGGAAATAGATAGATTACTTGCTACCCCGTATGTATACACGGTGGTCTGGCTTTAGTAGCAATATTCGAAATAATCACTTGTATTTACTGTAAATGGATCGTGTAAAAGAAAACTTTCAGCTTATAGTTGCAGTGCACGTATCGATTTATAAAAGTATATTTTAATGTGTTTAAACAAAGAAAGCAACAATTGCTTAGCAGCGCTGTTCCGTTTATGTACGTACAATTTACAGCATATTTCCGAGAACCTTTGGTTTCTCCAGTGCCATAGTTAATATTTTTTACAATTAATTCTATTTGGTGCATTTTGTAAGCACTATACATCAATATTAATTGCCCCTTGCGTTGGATCTGACACACGCTGCCTTATTGTCGTTGTTTTTAATAAAACAAAATACTTATCGCATTACAACAAATATTCAAGATAAGATGTTGTTTAATGCGTGGTATCTAAAGTTGCCAATATATAGGCCTCTCAAAAAGAAATTGAAATGATATTATTTCGCAGTAACAAAACATTTTAAAATAATTCAAATATAGCATCAAATAAAGTGCGGGGTAAGCTTTCAACAAATATTGTTTTGGTAGCCGTAGCTCATTTAGTTTTTGTTTTTATTAATATTTGAATTTTAAAAAAATTATATTAGAACATCAAAAATAATAACCTCAATTAATTTATGCCAACAAGATATTCGAGCTATGATCTGGTTGTTGTTCGATCTTGGCCATTAAGCAACCAGTATTTATTCTACTTTAAACATTAAATACCCCACATATGCACCTTTACTTGATATAATTTACTTTTGGATTAGTAGGTTTAAGAGTGGCTGTAAGTCGCTCGAGGATGCACCTAAATCAGGCCGTCCAAATCTTGAAATTGCCAAACTTTATGGAGACGCTATAATTCAAACCTTCAAAGAGTCACCACAAACAACAGTTCAAGAGTTAGCTTATACGTACGACTGCTCAGTGACTACAATGCAAACAGTTTTGGAGAAGGAACTTGGATTCAGGATGGTTTATCGTAAATGGATTCCACATGAGCTTAGTGATGCACACAAAAAGGAGCGACTTGTCTTTTGAAAATATTTTCTCAAAAAATATCAAAAAAATTGCAGTGACTATATATCTAACATTGTAACATGTGATGAATCATATGTATATATTTACAGACCTAAACAAGGATCAGCGGCTAAACAGTGGGTGTTTAAAGGTCAACAGCCAGAGCCTCAGGTCAGACCATCAAATTACACACAAAAGTTTCTTGCTCTTGTATTCTTCTCACAGACTGGGATTGTTTATGCTTACCTTGATACCAAGAACTCTCGTGTTAACTCTACCATATACATACAAAAAGGTCTTAAAGTAATGATCAAGAAGTGGCAAAAGGCTAATCCAAAATCACATCCATCAGAAATTTATTTTCATCAGGATAATGCAACAGCTCATAGATCGGAGACTACAATGAAGTATATTAATGATATAGGTATGACTATTATTAAAGCACCTTCGTATTTTCCTGATCTTGCACCATGCGACTTTTGGCTTTTCCCGAGGATCAAGAACGAGCTGAGGAATTAGAAGTTTGCCAATCTTAGTCATGTAAAAAGGCATGGGAAGATGAGCTTGCTTGTCTCAAACCTGACGACTTTGAAGCCTGTTTTGATACATGGTTTAAACGTTGCCAGATGGTACTTCAAAAGGGTGGTAACTATCATTAAATTAAGATATTTTTTAAAAGAATTTGGACGACATACTGAGAGACCTATAATAACATTTTTAGATTTAATTATTAATATTATTAATTTTTTTAAATATCAATTAAATATTTTTATTTATGTATATTAAATATTTTTTAATTTATATTTAATATATTTTTAATGTATTTTTAATATATTTTTAATTTATATTTAATATATTTTTAATGTATTTTTAATATATTTTTAATTTATTATTAATCTATTGACAAATTTTTTAAATTGTAATTCTTTTTAATATTTTCAATAATTTTTTATAATTCTTATTATTTTTAATAATTCTTTTTATTTTTAATAATTCTTTTTATTTTATACTTTTTATTTTATTAATTTTTAATAATTTAATATTTTTAAAATTCTTATTATTTTTCAAAAAAAATTTTATTTTTTTTAATATTTTCAATACTTTTTACCAAAAATTTAATATTAATTTTTTATATTAAAATGTTTTATAAAATATTTTAATATAAATTTTTTTAATATTAATTGCTGATTTTTTAAATGAAACATCTTTGAATTAATTTGTTTGAAACACATTATACATTTTTTAAAATTCTTATTTTTTACTATGTTAAAAAGTCTATAAATAATTAGTAAGTGGAATTTTTATTATTTTACAAAAGTTTTTTTTATATACATACTGTGCAATATTTTAGGTTCTAAATTTAATTTTCTTTAAATTTTCAAGTTTTATTATATCTTTAGAATCAAACTATGAGGAACTTTGATAATTATAATCATTTTATTGATTTTGAAGGATATGAAGAAGAACAGTTATATCATTTATTTAAGATGAACGAAGGAGATGAAGAACATGATTGTAATCAAGAGTGTAAAGAATTTCCTGATAATGATTATAAGATTTTTGATAATAAAAAACTTGAGCAATTATTGGAATTACATAGCACTACAGAAGAAGAGAAAGTAGCTAATGACAATATAATTCAATTGTATGATGATATTATTAAAAATGTAATTTATCCGCACAGATTTATGGAAATTATGGTTAAATTAACAAAAAAAAACTTTGGTAATAATCAATATGAATTGCGTAAGAACTTATTTAAAATGAATGTAAAGTGGAGAATAAAATTTTTAGAAACATTTTTAGAATTTGGACTTCTAAACAAAGAACTTATTGGTAAGTCTATGATTTCAGTTTGTGACCAATCTGTAGAGTTTCTGTTTTTTAATTATATTCAAATTGTAGACCCTCAATTTTACAACTTTGATGCTGGTGATAAAGATAAAATATTTCAAGATTTTAGCTCCTACTTAATGGAAGCTATTATTAATTTAACTTAAATGTCAATAGATTAATATTATCATAGGCACCGCAGATTATTGCAATGATTAAGGTAATCTGGGAGTCGGGATGCACAATGGAGAAGGGATGGAAATTGGAGAGGCTTTATAAACCAACCCTGCACGGGGAAAGACAAAGAAATTTCCTTTCTCTCTTACTCTCTTACATAGTTTAGCTAATATAAGTTTAGGCATAAGGTCAGGTACTCATTCAAAGATAATATAAAAATTTTTTTCTAATAAATTTAAGAATATACAGTGGCAACAAAAGGTGTATCAATGTTTTTTGCTTTTGAATTTGAAGAGTACAATTTCCACAAGTAGACTAAATAAAACCAAAGTGTTATTGTTATGAGAAAGCCCTATTGTGACAGTACACATTGCAAATACAATCACCTGTTTAACTTTACTGACTAAAATATTATGGGCATATGAAAATCATTATGTTTTGTAATATATTCGAGTAAAAGAATAAAGCTAAGGAAAACTGCTTGTTTGTTTTTAGCGGGAGTGGCTACTCTTTTATTCCGAGCGTACGCATCCTTGATCGTGAGTAATCTTGATCATCACAATTTCTGCACTGATGCACGTTTTCCTGCTGTTCTAAAAATAATAAATTAATAATACTTAATCGTACATTAAATGCCCTTTGTTAATGCTAACTTTTGTGTAACAATCAGACCCATTGAATGTTTATATAACACTTTTTTGTGGTGATTGTGTATTATGCTTCCACATTTTTTTTACCCAGTGTTTGTTTACACCAGTAGGCAGTCACATATCATAGCATTGGCAGAAATTCTTGATTATATCACCACCATGCATAAGTTGTATTTAGATTTAAACACTTTCTAGATTATTTTACAACATTGAATAACTGCTTAGTTTGCTATCCCTGATAAAATTTTTTACTATGCTTAGTGTCAGTATTTTGATAAAACAGCATTTAATCGTTTCTAATTTTATAAGCAGTTTATTAAAAATGAAGATCATCTTTAAAATTGTTCTTCAAGTTTGTTAATATTAATGAAATGAATAACAAGACAAGTGTTACTATATTGACTAACTAATAATAAAAATTCTGTAAGACAAACTTCTACTAAGTCTGTCTTACGCTGCTTTATAGGAGCATTGCCTGATGCTTTTATGCTATTAGGGCAAGCTTGTTCAAGGCGGCATGTAAAAACTCAGCCTTCTGCCGAGTTGTACATGCTCGTCTCTTGACTGAGCATGTGCAATCACAGCACATATTAAAATACAATTTTTTTTGCTATATGCAACTGCGTAATCATTTCTGTTTTAATCGTGCTACTAGTCACTTTCAATTTGTTGTGTGTATTGCTCAACTCTACCAAGCCAAGCATTTAAACGATACTTGTGTCTTAAAGACATTTTTACCCTTCTTAGCCACTTTTATTGTTTTGTGACCAAAAAATATTAAAATATAGCCAAGTTAAACAAAAAATCCAGTGCTCTATTGATTGTCTTTATAAATGTCAGGGTAACTCGCTTACTAATTTTCCATACCTTTTTTTATTAATTATTTTTCCTTCTCTAAATAGATTGGATACAATGTTTTGAGATTCATCAGCACTTAGAAGTTCAATGCTAACAAGTTTTTCCAAAATTGTGTAAGTCTCTTCAGCTCCAAAATTTTCAACACTGTTTAGTTTTTCTAAAATACTACAAATATCATCAGTACTTAAATTTATACATTCTATCAAAAATTTTGTAATATTAAACACATCCTCACTATTAATTTCATAATCCTCCAATAATTCACATAAGTGTTGAGAAATATTTGCCAATTTATTTTTGTCGTTAGTAATTATATCAATGACAGCTGGCGTTAAAAGACTACTAATATCTACTTTAAAATTATTTTGGTCAATAAAATTTAGAGCTTCAGTAGTATGAAGCTCAGTTAAAATCTCGTATTTAATCATTACTTTTATTATTCTTTCTATGTTTTCTTGACAAATAATATTACTATCATTTAATGTGTCAAGTGCAGATTTAAATAGGCAACATTCAAACAGTTCTGTTGAAAATAAGATTGAAAATATTTTATCAACGTTTTCACAATTAAATACTTCATCATTTTTAAGTTTACTTATAAATATAATACTATTAGTATGTGCAAGTTCTAAAGGTTCAAAATATTTAGTTAATTCATCTTTTTTCTGTGAGTTTATAATTTTTTGAGCAAGTAATTCCGTAAAAATATATTCAAGAGCTTTACTTTCTGGTACTTTTTTGTTAGCCTCATAATAATAGTAGGAAATATATGAATGCTCAAAACGTTCTACTATTTTTGAATAAGTGTCCATAATTTGTAGAAAAATTAGTAAAAAAATTCAAACGTGAGAGTAATAAAAGACGATACACCACTACCTGTTTTTTTATATTGCAAGCTTTAAAACTGCGGTGGCCGCTGTAAAATATATATATATATATATTATAATATTTTTGCTTAAAAATTTTTTTAGCTTTAATATACAATAATACTGTTTGGCATTATACAAACAATTTTAATAAAATTTACTTTTATAAAAACAAATTTTTTAATTTGCATTATATAAAGTAAATATAAATATTATATTTTTTTAAAAAAAAAGCATTGAACACATGCAATTTTACAATATAAAAACATAAAAAGATTAAAAAAGTCTTTATATTAACAAAACTTTTACTAAAATATTTATATTTTAATTTATTAATTTGTATTAAAAATAATTTAAAGCATTATATTTTATAAGTTTAAAAGTTCTTACTGTTAACAAATATATTTTAATTGTGCCGCAAAAAGTACATGTTAGTAGTATTTCAATCTATAATATTTGTTATTTGTCGATTTATAAATTAATTTTTTATCTTGGTTTGCACCCAATAAAAAAAATATATAATAATAAAGTTAATTACTTTTTAATTTGCACATTATAAATCAGTTTTTAGCTTCAACTCAATAATACTGTAAAATAACAAGATATTAGTACCATTTTTAAAGTACCTAAGTTTTGCTAGGAAAAACATGTGTACCATTTTTCTATTGATAGACACTACTCAATGCATATATGATAGTTAAGCATGAACATGCTCGACTATAAACTGAAGTGACTATGCTTGTCTAATAATAAAGATATGTAATGTTGTGCTTAAATGTAGGCATATTTTGTTGTTACCAACAGTTTTGTGTATACTGTAATTATATATGATCTAAATGTATAATTTAAAGTTTTAATTGACAAGTGTTCTAATAATCAGATAACTCTGATTGTTGCCAGTAGGACTACACAACTGCACTATGTAAAACTATTTTTGTTAATGGTACTGTTGTTCTGTGAAAAGTAATAAAATTTGTTAAAGAATGTGCTGGCTAGTAACAATCGTTGTCAGCCTAGCTACTCGTAAAAAAATAAACAAATTGTGAAGGTATTTGATTAAACCAGCAGATTAAAAAATTGGTTTAACCCAGATTATCTGTTAAATACTTTACAAATTTTTAAGACAAGATATAATCTTTTAGTATCTTTCATATCATACATTTCCAATTTTCCACTACACGCTAGCACCACACACATACATTCGTCTCTTAATCAACTGTGCACACTGCTCACCTGAATCATCTCTACTATTTCTAAATCTTTTGTCTAATGTCAACTAATGCCCAATGTTGGTTGATGAGCCAACGACACTCGAATCACAGAATCAATATCTGTTAATTGCAAGAACCCTTTATCAGAAGCGGGCGCGCTCAAGAGAATAGAAGTTTCTTTTGGTTATACTTTGGATTAGGTTGGAAATATAAAGATATTTATTGATATAGAAACGGGTCAGCCAAAACATTACACATATCTCTTCGATATACCAAAAGTGTTAAGAATAATGTACTGCTGATTTAAAAGGTTAAAACTGGTCTATAATTCCCTGCGTACCACGTATGACATATCAGTTGGACAAGTACTTGACTTTTTGTTATATATTAATCGCAAATAGAGACATTAAAATATATGCCGTGTTTCTTTAAACTAATATCTGTCGTAGTTCTGGTTTTCACCACGGTATCCGCTGTTGTTGTTATACGCCGAGTTACTGCTGTATCCGCTGTTATAGTCGTCGTAATTCTGATTCTGATTCTGGTATCCACCAGAGTAGCTGCTGTTAGTATTGTACCCCGAATTATTGCCGTCAGCAGCCTCATCAATAACCTTGAGGGCCGTGCGAACAGCCGCCGTAGCCGTCTCCTCCTTATCCGCATCACCACCCTGCTCCCGATGTCTTTCATGAAGACTCACAGCCTCACCCATGACGGCACCAAGCATTTTCTGCGACGCCTGCTCATCGCCAGCCCACCTATCAATCTCGCCCGAACGCTGCATGCGCGAGATAGCCTCGACGGCAGCAGCAGCACCCAGCTGCTCGTCGTTGAAGCGGCTGAGACTGGCGCGATTTTGGTAAATCTCGGAGTGGTAGCGCTGGGCGTCGGTGGAGCCGAGGCCGGAGAGTGAACCGTTGTCGAGGTCGCGGGTGCGATTGCCAAAGACGTTGCCGAGGATCTTGGAGAAGAAGTTGCTGCCACCGGGACCGCCGCTGCTGCCGCCACTAGGGCCGGCGCCAGGACCGCCGCCGCCAAGGAAGCTGGTGGCAATACCAAGAAGTGGACCAAGTCCACCAGCGGCTCCTCCGCCGCCGCCGCTGCCAGATTTGCCACCGGCGCCGCTGAGCAGACCCAAGGCCATTGGGGCAAGTGCTGCAAGGGCACCGAGACCAGCGGCACCGCCAGCTCCACCGCCTCCACCGGCACCGGATTTGCCGCCGCCTCCAAAGAAGCTAGCAGCAAGGGGGCCTAGTGCGCCGAGGTCAAGACCTCCGGGCAGACCGCCACCCTGTTGCTGCTGAGGAGGGCGTTGTTGCTGTTGCGGTGGACGCTGCTGTTGCTGCTGGGGAGGACGTTGCTGTTGCTGCTGCTGAGGACGGAACTGCTGACCTTGACCTTGACCCTGGTTCTGAGGAGGGCGCTGCTGCTGATGCTGCTGCTGACCCTGGGGGCGGTACTGCGACTGGCCAGGCTCGTAGTTGCTAAACGAAGGACCACTATTGCCTTGGGGAGGACGCTGCTGCTGCTGACCATAGCCACCGCCACCTGTGTTTCCGCCATAAGGTCCATTGTTGTTGTTGCTGTTGCCGCCATAAGGACCGTTGGTGTTGCTGCTGCCGCCTTGCTGAGGACGGGGCCCAGCCTGGTATCCAGAAGGAGGACCTGAGGGAGCGCCATATCCGCCGTTGTTATTTCCATATCGGCCGTTGTTGTTGTTTCCATACTGGTTGTTGTTGTTGCCGTAGGGGTTGTTGTTGTAGTTGGGACCAGGGCCAGAGAAGCCGCCTGGAGGGGAGGTGGGGTTTCCGTAGGGGTTTCCACCGTAAGGGCCGGCGTTGTTGTATGCGCGGTCAGTGGTTTCGTCGTCCTGGGCGTAGCCGCTGCCCTGTGGGACGTGGAAGCCGCCGACTTCGTTATTGTCGTTGTTGTTATAGTAGCTCATATGTGTTTAAGAAAAAAATGTATAGAGAAAATAGATGAGTAGAGAAGAGAAGAAAAAGTGAAAAAAAAAACTTTGAAAGCTGTGACGAGCAGTGTGAACGGGGATGACGATGAGGAGACTTTTTGCTATTTATAAACAAGGCGGTTGCGAAAAAGCAAGGCTGGCAAGAAGCATATTTTTTTCTTCGTGCAGGAGGTTGCGCAGTTCGTGGGAGAAGCGGAAAACAGAAGCAGCGAAGGTTCCATGCGCTGATTTCCACGCATCAGCTGCGTGAAAAAAAAGGTGAGAGAGAGGCATTGTTTGACTCGGCTTTGAGCGAGCCGACAAGGCGAATCGAGCCAAACATGCGGTGAGACTTTTTATCGTGGTGCCTGGGATTGAATTTATTTTTGTTGCATTCCAAATTCACGTTTGTCGTGCATTCCAGCCTGGAGCGGCTCTTGTAAAGTACATTCACACTTTTTTCTCATTGCATATACGCGCTCAACGACAGAACAGTAAAAAGAAGCAGCAGCAGCGTTTAAATCGGGGTTCCAAGACACAAAGAGAGTGTCGTTCTTTTTTTGTTTTCTTGTTGCATTCACACACATTTGATACATTTGATTTTTTATTAAAATGGCGGGCAGCCGGCGACAAAATGCGGCGAGCTCAGGCAAAGTGTCGCTAGCAGATTTGGTGGAGGCGGGGCTGCTGGCGGCAGGCAACACGGTGGTGTGCAACAGCTGGCCGTTCGGCGCAGTAGTCACAGCGTCGGGCACGTTCACAGCGCAGTGGCAACCGCTGCCGAGCGACTTTGTAGCGGACCACGGGACGGAGTTCATGAAAGCCGAGTTCGACACGCCGTCGGCGTGGGCCACGGCGGTGTGCCGGGTAATGCGGGCGCAGCAGCGGGCGCGCAAGACGCAGGCAGGGCGCACAGCAGGCGGTTCGGGGGAGGGCCGCGTGGCGGTCAACGGGTGGACGGCGTGCCGGGTGCGCGTGGCTCGCACGGATGCCAACCGGCGGGTGGCGCAGCGGCTCAGCGGCTCGGACGCCGGGATCATCGAGGTGCCCCTGGACGCCCTGCGGCGCGAGCTGAGCCGGCGGGTCGAGCCCGCCAGCGGCTCGGAGTCCGACACCAACGTCGACGGTCTGGCGCAGCGGGTGGCCAGCGGGCTGGCGCTGGGCTGCGTGCAGCAGCGACGTGCGGCTGCGGCGGCCGCCGACCTCATTGCGGCGCACGCGCCGGCTGTGCCCGCGGGCCGCAAGCGCAAGAGCATCCCGGATATGGCGCGCACGGCTAAGCTGTCACGTGTGCCGACCAGTGAGGACGACGATGAGGCGGAGGACGAGGCCACCAGGGCGCAGCTGGAGCGGTTCCGCGCACGTGCGCTGGAGCTGCAGCGGCCGGCGGCGGAGCGCAAGGCGCTGCGGCATCAGCGGCGGCAGAAACTGCGGCGCGCCATCTCTGCGGCGCTGAACGCGTGGCTGCAGCGGCGTAACGCCGTCGGGTCGGCCATGCCCACGCCGCTAGGCAACACACTCATTGAGCCGCGTGGCAGCGTGCTGGTGCCGCAGCACGTGCTCTCGCAGCCCGGCATTGCGAGCCTGGCGGCGCTGTGCACGCAGTGTGCTTCTTCGGGGGATGCGCCGGTGGCGTGTGCGGCGTGCGGCGACCGGTACCACGCGTTCTGCGTGCCGGTGCAGACCGGCGGCACGTTCCTGTGCCCGGCCTGCCGGTGCTGCTGCCGCTGCCTGGGCGGACCGCAGGACGGCGCCTTGTTGCAGTGCGATGCGTGTGGGTTGGCCATGCACTCGCAGTGCAGTGCGCAGGAGGCGTGTTCTGCCGGCCGGTGGCTGTGCGACGACTGCGTGCGCTGCCTCGAGTGCGGGCACCGGATGTCCGGCCACCCTTCTTCGTCGTTGTCGGCATGCGGCGGCGGCGTGCGTGAGCGCTGGGCGTACGACTGTTCGGTGTGCTCGGCGTGTGCAGCGATGCTGGAGCGCGCCAAAGTGTGCCCCGAGTGCATCGCCACGCACGCCAGCGAGCGCATGGGCGGCGCCATGGTGTGCTGCGACGTATGCGCCCTGTGGGTGCACGAGCGCTGCGACAAGCTGCTCACTCCCTCGGTGTGCCACGCCCTGGCGGCGCACGACGACGCGCCGTACGTGTGTCCTGCGTGCATGCGCGGTGACACCACCGGTGCTGTCTCGCCGGCGCTCGCCCTGCCTCTGTGTCTGCGTGATCTGCCGGATCACGCGATTACGCCCCTGAGCGACTCGAGTGATCCGGCGGGCTCGCCGGCAGCGACGGTGGAGGTGGATGCGGAGGCGGGACAGGTGAAGATGGA
>JANBSE010000369.1:0-11396 GCA_027578475.1 Coemansia sp. RSA 2607
AGAAAAAACAGCACAAATAAAAAAGTATAGCTTGCTCACTTTTTGTGGTGGTACTGGAACGGCTGTCTACCAGGCGTGCCTGGAGCCCCGGATTGCTGTTGAGCACTGTTTCCCGAGGGCCGCCATCTAAATTCAGCCATGATAGGAATGTGATCCGACGGAACATGCGTGTTGGGGAAACCGACCGTATGCTTTACCCATTCCTTGTCCACTTCACCCAGAAGTCCTGTCGGCACAAGCGTCCCAGTCGTGTACCAGATGTAGTCAATGGTTCCGCCAAACTTTGGCGTGTGGTTTGTCGTTGGTAGCTCGCCTATGCTTGCGTAAGCAGATTTCAATCCAAATGGATGCCGCAGTCCAACGCGCTTGTAGTCTGCATATGGCTCAAGAAGCTCTAAATCATCATGCTCCTTGTCCAGTCGTCCACGAGACAAGAACTCGTACAGACCAGAGTCTGGGGTCGAGTTAAAGTCGCCACAGATTACGGCACCAATCTTTTGGAACTGCTTCTGAAGCTGCTGTTGCTGCATCTGCGACCTATGCGACTCTGACCCTTCGCCAACAGATGCCGTAGAAACTCCAGGCAGATTCAGATGCTTCTTGACCAGAGATACAAGCTCTTCTGTAAGCATTGCCGTCTGCACCATCTTTACATCTGTAAACTCTGGGTCCCAATGTACATGCGCGTTGGTTACAAACAACGTGGGCTCACCAGGAAGCTGCTTGTGCTTGAGCACTGCAAAGCCAACAATGTTGTCCTTTGTCATAAAGCGGTTGAAGAAGTCGTCGCACTTGCGGAAGTCCTTGCGGTTTAATCCGCTCTGCTGGAACTCGAGCAAATGCGTTGCCACGCACTTGAACTTTTCCGTCCGGTAGAACGTTGCGCAGCCGTCGACCAGCTTGCGTTCGCTCTCGCTCATTGTACGAGCACGCGACTTTGTCCAAAACACGCCTTCGTAGCCAAGGTCACCAAGTTTCTCTTTGAAAAACTCGTCATATTGCCCAGCTTCAACTTCCTGCAAACAAATGATGTCGGGTTCAAGCGAGACAATCTCGCCCATAATGTTCTCGCGCCGGTTGTCCCAGGCGAGTGCCCACGAGGGGCAGTAGCTGTACATCTGCGGAGTAGCATACTTGGGACATAGGACGTTATAGCTGAGCACAGTAATGACTTCGGGGTTTGTAGTCTTGACATCTTTCTCAAGGGGAATCCACTGTCTGTCCGGCGGCGGTGCAGTTGCAGGTCCGTTTTCCCTAAGGTATTCAATTAGCGCACGCGTGCCTTCCTTTTGCAAAAGCCCCTTGAGGTCCTCCTGTAGCGGATTGCCTTCAAGACCTAGTGACTCAAGCTGATACAGCGTGCCCATTTCAAAGGGCAAATCAGTGATCCGGTTATCAAACAAAGACAGGTCCTTAAGGTTAGAGCACAGACCGAGTTCCGACGGAATAGAATTAATCACGTTTCCCGACGCATCGAGTTCTTCAAGATTGCGCAGGTCAGCGATTGCCGAGGGCAGATGCGTAAGCTGGTTGTGGTTGATGTAGAGTTTGGTCAGGAATACGTAGTTGAAAAGAGGCGGCGAAACGACACGCAGATTCATTCCGCCGAGGTCGAGCTCAGTCCACCGCGACACACCCTTTGTTCCATTACTCTGGCTTTGTGGTCCATGCAAAGGCGTGGATACAGACTGCTGGCCATTAACTCCGTTGGAATACAAACCGGGTCCAGGCGTTCTGCGATCGTTCGCCGACCCAATTGACGTACTCTTTGCCCGCGTGCTTGGCGGCCGAATGATCACGGGTGTCGAGCTGTGACCGTTGAGATGGCCAAGAGGCGTAGTCGACCGGCCGCTCAGAAAGTCAGCATAGTTGCTTACAGGCGTACCAGCTACTAAATGCGAGTTGTCAAAGGAAGAGCCACCGAGATAGTTTCCTTGCTGTCGCTGTAAGGCCATGGCTGCGCGTGCGTGGTGGTGAGGCGTTGCGGAAGCTCTGGACCGCTGGTAGTTTATAATCTGCTGCTGGTGATACTGGCTGGTCGGGATAACTGGCGTTGGAGCAATGGGCACGGGTCCGTTCATAACCGAGGGCGACGACATCATCGGGTTCCCGACGCCCTGCGCAGCAGCAGCTTGTGCTGCAGCCTGAGCCTGGGCTTGTGCTTGCGCCTGGGCGGCTACTGCTGCAGCTTGGGCAGCTGAAATGCCAGAGGCCATCTCTGGGCCCGAGTACATCGAATGCGCCTGTGCCATGCTACCCATCATGCCGGTTCCATTGAGCATCATGGCGGAGGGCATCATGCCACCCATGGCAAGCTCGTTGTGACCAAGTGCACCCGACATTCCGACCAAATGCGCATTACTACCTCCCATCGATGCTGTAATATAGTGACCTACACATAAAAAGACGGCAGAGCAAGAGCGAATAAACCAACACAACAACAGTTTACTGCAAGGTTTAGCAACAGCAAAGAGAAAAAGAATAAAGCGGCTGGAGAGCAGTAGAATCAAAAACGAACATGGTCTGGAGGGAGGGGGAAACTTGTACTCAGGCTAAAAAACGACAGCAGAATAGACGTTGCGGAAATGCGCAAGATTAGCAAGGGCGGTGGACAGAATCCACAAGCAAGTTTAGAGTAATTACCTGTTGCATCGGGTTGAGATGTAGCACCCATTCCCCGCTGAGCATGCTGTGGCAACTGTTGGCCTGGGGTCTGGCCCTGTTGCATGTACATTCGGGGGGAGGAGTTGCTGATTGAGGGTTGTGTGTCTCCCGCGTTATAATGTTTTTCGAATGAAGGCTGTTCAACACCTTTGTCTATCTAAACTGCTGGTACACGAAACGAAGAAAGAAATAAGAGTTGTAAATACCGACGTCGCTTGACAATAAGAACGATTAAATTGAAACGAATGGAATGAGGATTGAACAAAGAAGGACGAGAACAGTTTAAAAAGCGGACGAAGCAAAGAAAAAGACAAAGAAATAATAAAACACGTGATATCGGGTTGACCAATCCTCGTTCACAGGCGGGTTAATTAGCCCCAGATCTTTTGTGCGTGAGCAAGAAAGTTACGCAGCGTAGATGGGCTGGATCGCGATCAGCGACATCTGAGTTCCGAGTACCCCCTTTCATCCCAAGACTACCACTCAGCGATCAGTAGCAGCAATGCAGGTATATAAACGGCGGCAGCAAGGACAGATGTTTACAGAATTAAACAGCAACTACCAGCTAAAACAACAACAGCAACAGCAATTCTTTCTTGCAAACGATACTTCTAAGCTCTTGAAATAAAAATGCATTACCCTAACCTTGGACTCGGATCATCGAACGGCAGCGGCTATCCGCAGCAACCTTCCCAGCCGCAGCCGCCGACTCATCAGGCGAACCAGTCGTCTGGCTCAGGCTACGGCGGATGCCCCGCGGGCTCAAGCGCCTGCGGACCAGGGTGCCCGCCCAGAACCAACTGCTATGGCTCGGGATGCCCTCCGAGCTCCAGCGCATGTGGACCGGGATGCCCACCAGGCTCAGGCTGCTATGGTCCCAGCTGCCCTCCCCGTTCTGGTGGATGCGGGCCCGGCGGATGCTGTCCTCCAGGATCGAGCTGCTACCGCGGCGGCCGCCCCGGCTACGGGCCCTAAGCAAATGCAGCACATAATGACGATATAAACCAGTGACAATAAGTTGTCGTTTTTTCCTTTTCATATCGTTAGCGCATTAGTGAAATATTTGATTCGGAAATAATAGACTACAACTACAAGTAAAACTAGAAAAAGAAGAAAAAACAGTTAGATGGTGCCTCGAGCAGCCAGTCTTCTAGCGTGCTCGGCCTCCGTGTACCTAACGGTCGAGTATGCCGCGCCACCGACCAGCGTGACCACAACGCCGAGCACACTGATGGGGCCCAGGACGACGCGGAACAAGTAGCAGCCCAGCACCACGGTGAGCACAACCTTGACGTTGCCCGTCACAGTCATGGCCAGGGCGCTGGTCTTGCGACTGGCCGAGAAACTAGCAATGTTGAGCAAAAATGCAATCCCACCGTTGACCGCAAGACCAGCAAGCAGCAGGGCCAGGCGACCGAATCCGTCGAGGCGCACGACCTGCAGATACTCTGCGGCAGCACGCGCCTCGCCGCCCACCACGGCCCACAAAAGCGTCTGTGCAAAAGCCAGCGGGCTCAGATGGTATAGCAAGTCAAGTGCTCCGAGACGGAAGAAATCGTAGCCGCCAGCAAGCAACCGGTTGGTCACCACAGTTTTCAGCGACGCCAGGAGCGTGCCCAGCAGGGTGAGCATTAGGCCGAGCAGGCTGAGCGCATGGTAGTCACCGTAAGTAGCCAATGCCACGCCTAAAACAACCGGCACCAGGGTGAGATACACGGCGGGCGAGTATTTCGCCTTGTAGGCCAGGCTGGTAAGCACCACGGTGAACACAGGCACGGTGCCGCGCACCACCTGGTGCAGGGGAACCGAGACGTAGTAGAGCGACACGTTGCTGGCGGCAATGTTGAGCGTGTAGAGGAGCGAGAACATCCAGAGCATCCGGCGTTGGCGCTGGTCGGTAAGGCGCGTGGGCTTGTAGAGACCCAGGCGGACGATCAGCTGCATGCCTAGGATGCAGCTCAGGCTGTGGATGGAGGTGACGAGCCAGGGGAAGCCGAAGCTGTGCCATTGAAGGACTATTTTGCTGTGCAGAGTTAGGGCAAGGGAGAGCAGGAGGTAGGTGAAAACAGTGGAGGATACGGAGGTTGAGGACATTATTAGAAAGCGATATGTGCAGGGAAAGATAACAGAGAGAAGAGCAGGTTTAAGTGAGGGATTTATTCGTTTGTAGCTTCGCTCTCGCGGGTTTAGAAACGCTCGACGCGCGCATTCTATCCCGAAATGCACCATTTTCATCTTTTTTCTTGTTCGAAAAAGAAGGATTTGCAGCAACATAGTACGCTTCTGTTTGTTTGTTGCTCACGTCCACAAGTTGGCAGGGCTGTGATGTAAAATTATGTGGGGGAGGCAATTGACGATTAATGGGCTAGATTCTTCTCGAGATCCTTTTGTCCCACACTTCTGCGGTCCACATGACGCAGCCCCACAAAGAGGGAACGGAAATAGAACCGATGCCAAGCTGCAGCACAATACAGCTCACCTTGCTTTATTGAAGCATAATTTGTCAACTGTAAAGGTCCAACCAACATAAACATTTCAAAAAAGGGGAGGGAGCATCAAATGAGCACAGCAGACACAGACAGCAAGGAAAGCTCGGACCAGCGCGAGTACAGCACAACGGACATCCACAAGATCCTACGCGCATCCGTCGAGCTCGCACTCACCAGCGCAGAGTACCGACACAGCCAACTGTCCACATTACACACCAACATCATCACATACGCCGACAAAAAGCTGGCTCAGCTCCGCCCGGCGCACTACAAATCAATCATCACGTGCACGTTGGTGCAGAACACGGGCGCTGGGTTCCATATTGCCAACGCTATGCATTGGGACAACCAGCATGACTCGCTCACGACGTACAAGCACGAGACAGATGGGCTGATTGCGGTGGTGTCGGCGTACATGGTACGCAGTCAGTAGAAGGATTAGCTTGCGTTTGTTAATAATACGTGGTGTAGGACAATGAAACGTCGCTGGCATGTTTATATGCGCAATATTTGGCATTTGATCAGACGGGTTACCAGACTATACACGGAATCACTTTTCGTTTTGTCTTAAGAAACTCATGGTAACGCTACTCTAAAATTGCATTGTTATAGACTGTTTTTTTTTCACTGTGTGCTTATTTGTCAATGTAGCTGGCGAGCTCCTTGTAGCTCGACAGCAGCTGCGACACGTCGTTGAGGGTCAGGTCGCCAGGCTGCATGTACATAAAGCGCTCAATGACAGCAGGCCGCGGAGCGTTGCGCAGCGTAGCACGCGGCAGACGCACCACCGCCCTCGACGCACTCTCCTGCAGACTGTCCGACGACGCATCCCCAGGACTCCTCAGGGCGTCCTGCATCTCCTGCTCCCCAGCAGCAGCAGCGCGATCACCGGCGGCCAGCGCAGACATGGGCAAGACGCGCCAGGGCGAGCGGAAAATATGCTGGCCAGCCGAGTCAATCAGCCTTCCCAGCGTGGCATCGTACACGCCGGCGGCCACTTTCTTGCCGCCGTCAGCCACGCCCTGCACCACGTCGATGCCCACGTTGCCCACCAGCAGGCCGTGCAGCGCCCTCAGCGCCGGCACACGCGGGCTCAGCGACCCATCGGGCTTGCTGTGGGCCGCGCTGTCCCCGGACACAACGTACTCGACGGCAGCCAGCATGTTGGTCAGGCAGTAGTCCTGGTGCGCAGCCAGCAGCGAGCGCACGTGCCAGCGCTGCACAAACCTCAGGTTGCTCACCAGCCGCGCACCCGGCGGCATGCGCACAATGGAGTATATAATCAGCGGCAGGATGCTGTCGGCAGACAGAGACGCGCCCTGCGCGGGGTTGTCAACGTGCGCCACCAGCACGCGGTGCGCGTCCACAATGCGCTGCAGCTTATCAGCCGGCGCATGCACCCCGTCCATCTCCGCCAGCCGCTCGGCGGCCTTTACGCATGCGCGCACCAGGTCGCGCGACGCACCGGCGTCCTTCTCGCCGACGCCCAAGTGGCCCGGCGTCAGTCCGCCCTGCCTCAGCGCCTCGGCGCGTGCATCGAACCGCTGGTCTGCCAGCCGGTCCTCGGGCGGAGCAAACACGCGAAGATACACGGCGTCCAGCACGGGCGCCTCGACAGCCTGCACAAGCTTACCGCATATCTGCCGCCGCTGCTCAGCGTCGCCGCACGCGCTGCTGTCGCTCTCCAGGGCGTCCAGCATGGCCGCCAGCGCGTCGTAGAGGAGCTCGGACGCCAGCGCCTGCCACGCCTCCGCCGTCTGCTGGTCGCCCGTGGCGCCGTGCACCATCTGCATGATCTTCTCAATGGCCACACACACTTCGGGATTGGCCGACGGCGCCGGGGCAGAGGGCACCAGGGCGGCGAGCGTGCGGTCGAGCGACGCCTGCACGTGCGCAGACAGCCCGGTCACCGACCAGTCGGCCACCAGCGCGCGGTCCAGGCGTCCGCTGGTCACGGCCACGTGCACCCGGCGTCCGTCGGGCAGCTCCAGCCTCGCCCACCGCGCAATCCTCAGCACCACCGACGCCTCGTCCTCTTGCGCTTCGCCGTCCAGCATGTCGAACAACGTGGCACGTGGCGCGTCCGTCCTCCCCACCGCCTGCATCAGCTGCTCCATCGGCGGCAGCACGCCCAGCGCCCGCACGCTCTCCCCGCCCACGCTCCCGTGGACCCCGCTCGACGTGGCAAACTTCGCCACCGTGTTTGCCCCGATCAGTTGATCGGTGAACAGCACGTGGTCGTCCAGCAGGGCGCCTAGGTCGTCTTCAGCCGGAAACGGCGTCTGTGGCAGGAGCAGTAGTGCGCGGCCTTCGCTGTCGCACAGCATTGCGCGTACGTCGGACGCTTCGGGAGACGCCTGCACGTGCTGCCACAGCCGCCGGCCGAGCGACCCATCGGGCAGCAGCTGTGCAGAGTCCGCGTCATCCGGCCGCGTGTCCTTCGTAGCGTCTGGCGTAGTCTGCAATGCCTCGGACGTGGCTTTATCGCCTGCGCTGGCGCTGGCGCTGGCAATGCTTACGCTGCGTGTGCTCGGCGTGGCTCTTCGCGTGCGCGAGAAGCCTGTGCTAGGAAACCCCGCAGACGCCTTGCCCCCTGCGCTTTCTGAGCTCATGTCGCGCAGCCTGGCGTGCGACCCGGATGCCCGGCTGCTGGCAGGCGCGTCGGCCGCCAGCTCCAGCCGGTTCAGCGCCCCGACCACTTCTGCCTCGGTCGCCTCGCCCTTCCCGTCCGTCAACGGGTCGCTGCCGCGCGCTGTCTGTCGGAAGAACGATGTACGCGAAAACATGTTATACTAATCGAACAACACTGTGTGAGAGAGTGTGTGAGAGAGTGAATGTGCAATAAATTATAAATGAACAGAAAGTGAAGAAGAAGAAAAAAGTACACGCTTTGACGCATCGTCACACGTTCGCATCACCAGCCCCATGCCACAGCACCAGCCAGAGGAAGGGAATGGGGAAGGGGGGGGATCACACGTGACGCACTCGTCAAAGCAAAAGAGCAAATCAAGCAATCATTTTAAATCAGCAGTACTGCGCCGCCGCCAGTGCCCGGGCACTCGCATACAGCGGACCGCGGTCATCGGGCGTCAGCGCCGCCAGCGTCGCCAGCATCTGCGCCGCAGAAGCCACCGTCGCCAGCCACCTGCCCTCGCCCGCCATCCCCACGCCACCAACCGCTCTCTCGACCTGCGGCAACAGCGGCACCACCACGCAGTCCCTAAAACACGCCAACACCGTCGCCCTCACGCACCTCGCACCCGCCGTCACCCTGCAATACACCCTGAGGGGCAAAAACACCGCCTCGAGATACGGCAGCACGTGCGGGTACACCAAAGAGCCCCACACACCAGCCAGGGCGTCCAAAACCACCCCATCGGGGGCACCACCCAAACCCCTAACGGACAACAAAGCCGAGCCGTCGAACATGGGCGCCACGCCGCAAGCCCCGTACACCCGCCGGACCACCGACGCCATGCCCACGCGCACCAGGCGGTCGATTTCGCGCCACGCCTCCTCGTCGCCGCGCGCCACCAGCAGGGCGCGCACCGCCTCGGAGGTTTCCTCCACGGGGCCGTGCACGTGCTCGCCGTTGAACAGCGGCAGGATCCGCGCGCACACTTTACGCCACCGCTCCTCGCTGTCTCCGGAAGTCGCCGGAGTACGCGGGTGCCGTGGTGGTTTGGTTTCTAGCAGTGCGGCCAACGAGCTGCTGGCGGGTTGCGAGGTGAGCGGGGTGCGGGGGTAGCCGGGCGTCATGCTGCGGCTGCGGCTGTGTGTGGGCAGCATGAGCGTGCGTAGGGCGTGCGCGGATTGAGGGGTACGGGGTGCGCTGGATGTGGTTGGTGCGCGTGGCGGTGTGCGTGTACGACTGCTGTCGTTTGCGCTTCCGCCTCCGCTGCTCGTCGCCGCATCCATTTATTGTATGAAATGTTGTGTTTTTTTGGTAAGTAAGCGTGTAGACGATGCTGGTCGAATTTAAGCTTAAAAATACGGTTGAATTGTATGGCAGAGTGGCACAGGTCGAAAAAGCGAAAGAGAAAACATTTTTGTTGCACACTATCTCTTCCCTGCATTTCCCTCGCAGATCTCCAATCTCAAACCCTCTGCTATGATGATCAATCACCATGTCTTGTCTTTTCAAGATACTCTTACCGTTAGGGGAATAATAGATACACTTAATGACTAGGCAAAGTCCATCCTGAATTGCAGGTTGGCGCTATCTTGATAATTTTTATATAGGCAGTGCATGTTAGAATGATTTAATCATATAACACTAACTATATTTCCATATATAACTGTAATAAATTGACCTTTTTTAAAAAACAAATCAAATACAATAAAACTACTCTTGTAACTAAATCATTCTCATCTTGCACTCGAACTCTTTGTGGTTGCAGTCTCCACTTTTTCCTTATTTTTATTTAAATGCTTCTCCTCCCATTCTTTATTCGTACCCATTATATAATTTACATGGAAATTATACTGACCTAGAGTGTAAGGAGCTTCTTTTAATCTTTTTCCTAATGCTTCCGCTAAGTCTGCCTGTCTTTTACCTTCATTTAGTTCTCGTTTTGCTGTTTCTTGTGCATATCTTTTTTGTATTTCTTTTATTTCTGCATCCTCATTTGATTTTAATTTATCTTTTTTTTCTTTGGCCTCCTGCAGTTCTTTCAACTTATTTGTCACTTTTTTCAGCTTCAATTCCAGATCTTTTTTCTCTTCCACCATTCTTTTTATTCTTTCCAATGTAGCTTCCGTTAATTTATTTGTATCTTCTGCTGCTTCACTTATCTCAAATACATTTTTTTCAATGTATTTTCTTTTAAGTGATTGCGTCTTGTTGACACCCCATGTCCATAATAACACCAGAAATCCTACTAGTGACGCTAGAGTTGCACTTGCTATATTAAACCGCTGATATGCTTTTGGACTTTCATTAATTGCATCTGCATAGAAGTCATACAGTGGATCATTAATTTGTATGGCAAACACAATTACTGCCCACCCAAAAGTCCTAAGCATTGCCTCCCGCAAATAACTAACTGACTTTTTGTAAATTATTTTGTTTGGCTCAATAATATCATCTACAGTTCTTTTTTCTGGCGCACCAGGGTTGCTAATTTTTTCTGTATATTTCTTTCCAGGCTTTAAAAAAAATTTTTTTTCAATGGCTAGTAATGCCAATGTTAAAAAAAATATTGCAAAACCAATCAATCTAACTGCAAATTTAAGCATCTTTCCTGTATTATTTAGCTCAATCAATTCATACTTTTTACGTAGAGAAAAATCATAGGTATTTGTGTCATCAAATGCCATAAGCCAGGCATTTAACCCTACCAATGAAAGTGAAAATATTGAATACGCCCAAAAAAATACTGAAAAAAAACTTATTTTTTCTTTCTTTACGCCAGATGACATTTGTAAATTAATATTTCTGCCGTACGTCTACTAAAAAATAATAAAAATGTTAGTCATTCAATAGAAATAATAAAAGAGATGTCTACTTTGATTTCTGCTTTACCATGCTTGTTTATATAGTGATCTTTTGTGTATTTGGGATGCAATCTTGGATATGATTTTCAAAATTTACATTTATCTGTTTTCCTTTTAAAACTTTGCAGCATTTTTATTAAAGAAAACTTATTTATAAAAATATAGTTGCTACAAAACTGTTTTTAAAATTCAATTGATAATTTTATAAAAGAAGTCTATCTTTTGTAAACAATTGCTAAAGAGATTTGCTTAAAAGGGTTGGTTCATTTAATAGGTTTATTTTATATAAACATTTGAACTTAAAATGCAATAAAATTAAAAGACAATTTTTTTTAAAAAAGTGTATCTCCAATTTTTTGTAAAAATAAATTTAAAATGCAATGTCAAGCATATAGAACCTTTCAAAAATTTTATAAAATAATTTGATTGTCTGTATTGATTTTAATTTTTTTTTTTGCAAAATATACTGTTGTTATATGTAAAAAGCATTTTTAAAATAAAAAATTAAACAACAATAATATGACTTATGTTTAGTCTATTTTTGCATGTTTGCAAACGTAAGAAAAACATTATAATCCATTATTACATCACAGTATACTTGGACAATTTTTAATTACACACATGTAAAAATCAGAGAACGCTTCAGCAGATAAAACACACAATTTGATATTTTTTATTTATTGAATAACTACGCAAAAAAATTAAATTGGTTCAGGTATAAATATGGGACATGGCACACAGAAAATA
>JANBSE010000370.1:0-11390 GCA_027578475.1 Coemansia sp. RSA 2607
AGAATAAGGACGGTGCCGGGGGTGATCGACTTGCGCAGGGAAGGGGTGTTCTGGGACTTGCGGACAGCCTTGGGGCGGGGGGTCACGGCCGGGGCGAGGAGGGAAGCCTTCTTGGCGGACACAACCTTGATCAGGTCTATGTTGGCACGGGCCTTCTCGGCGTCGCCACCCTTGTAGAGGACGCGCTTGGCGAAAACCTTTGAGCGCGACAGACGGCTGGAGCCGGTAGCCTGCTTGGAAGTGCTGGTGGTGGCCATCGTTACTTGTTTATATCTATAGAGGGCAAGTAGGAGAAGAATGCAAAACACGAGATTAGTACTATGGTCAATGCAGAACGTACACAAAAGAGATGCGTCGTGTGCCCAGGATTCAGCATATAGACTCTGGCGGATGGACAAGTCAATGAATAGACACAGCGCCAACCAAATGTTACTACATCGGTTAGTCCCGGTATGTCAGAACAAGTCACAAAGCGTGTTCTGATCTACCCGAGATATAGACAACCCAATAAAGCAAGAATAGCTCTGGCTGCGTAGTAAATCGTGGACGAGTATGGACATGAACTACTGATTGTCTAGAGAGTGGTGCTTCAACATTTCAAGAGTAAGTCTCTCCCGAACACTGAAAACAACGCCAAACCCAGCTAGTGCCATAAAGACCAGAATACTCTATTAACAAGAGCCGGTGACTGCGCTTTGTATTATAGCTGAGCTGGCATTGTCGTTGCTAGGAGCAAAAACGCCACAGTAAAGGCGGCCAAGAAATACTCTTAAAACAAAGAGCAAAACTACAGCCACTACTGTCATTGCTGCCGGTAGTATACAAACGAGTGGCTTTTGTGTGAATTCAGCACACAGGACCATTCCAAAGCAATTTGCAATGAGTCGCCCTAATTCGAATTTATCGCAAATTCAGATTCCAAACCGGAAGGTGACTCATGTCAACCAGTTTTGTGCAGCTAGCCAGAAGCACACTCGTCGTATCCAACAATAATAATCGTATCCATCTAATCCCCATTTACGACTGACGCCAATGCCTATACTCGTATCCAACGACAACAACCGCCAGCGAATCTGTCGAATCCATCGTGGGGCACACGCCCTCCGCAATATAAAAACATTATGACACTCACGGATTTAATCCCTAGTACAAATGTAGATGTGAGGAAAAAGGATGAAACTTTGAATCTGTAAGAGCGCAGCGAGCACCTATTCACTTTGCGGCTCGTGACTTGTTACCCTCAAGACGCAAGATCGGCTCGGCTTGCAAAATAATCCCTCCACAAGCGAGCCGACTCGCCTTTCGAGTGCTGTAAAAAAATCTTTACCAGCGAAAGGCAGGATGTTGTCCCTTCCAGATTCGCTGTATTCTTGCTTTTCATTCTATAGTTGTTGTTCACGGCTTAGCGATTGCTGCTCATCCTAGTTATCTCACAATTATACCTTTGGCGTCTTTTGGAAAGCCCAACACAAGATTCCAGAGTCATCTCTTTTACATAGTTGATTCGAAGCATAAAACGACACTTGACTATACACGGCAACAACAGCAGTACACCACAGGTTATATACAAATTTCGAGATTCAAAAACTAATCTCACTCACGCAAAAATGGCTGAAAACGATTTGACACTGCGAATGATTCCGTCGCTGGACCGCCAACTGGTGTTTCCCCTGCTCGAGTTTGTTTCGATGAAGCAGGTCTACAAGGCTGAGGACATGCTGAAGGCCAAGTTTGAGCTGCTGTCAAACACCAACATGGTTGAATTTACAGGCGAGCTATACATGCAGATTCACGATACGGACAGCCTACCGGAGGACTTTGCAAAGCGGGGCGTTCAAGTCATTAAAATGCTTGAGGAGAGCGAGCAGAAGACTGAGCACATCCGCGCGGTTATTGAAAACCCCGAAGTCGTTGGTTCCCTGCGTCAAGACAAGCTCCAGAACATGAAGCTTCTGCGTGAAAACTACCAGTGCACTCCTGAGATGGTTCTTGAGCTGTACAAGTATGGCCAGCTCCAGTACAGCTGCGGCAATTACGGTGGTTGTGCTGACATGCTTTTCCACTTTAGCATCCTGTCGACCGATCCCGAGCTCACTCTTTCGGCGATGTGGGGCAAGCTTGCGTCCGAAATTCTGCTTGGTAATTGGGAGGTTGCGTACGAAGATATGTTTAAGCTGAAGGACACCATTGACAAGACTCATTTCAAGACACCGGGCGAGCAACTCCAGCAGCGCTCTTGGCTGCTCCACTGGTCGCTGTTTGTATTCTTCAACCACCCGAAGGGTCGTGACGGCATCATTGACACATTTATGCTGCCCCACTATATCAGCACCATTCAGAACGCCTGCCCGTGGATCCTGCGCTATCTGACTGCTGCTGTGGTTACCAACCGCAGAAGACGCGCCATGATGCAGGATCTGGTCAAGATTATTGAGCAGGTCTCGCACGCCTATTCGGATCCCATCACTGAGTTTGTTGAGTCTCTGTATGTCGATTTTGACTTTGACACGGCTGCCTCCAAGCTTGAGGCGTGCGAGGGCGTTCTTGAGCGCGATTTCTTCCTGACTGGCGCTGTGGATGACTTTGTTGAGAATGCCCGCTTCTTCTTTGCCGAGGTTTACTGCCGCGTGCATAAACGCATCGACATGACAGGACTTGCTAAGCGTCTTAACATGAAGCAAGAGGAGGCCGAGAAGTGGATTGTCAAGCTTATCCGCGATACGCGTATGGATGCCAAGATTGACTTCAAGGACAACACGGTTGTCATGAACCCCAGCTACAACCCTGTCTACCAGCAGGTCATCGAGCGTACCAAGGCACTGGTGTTCCGGTCGCAGGTTCTTAATGGTGCGATGGACAAGCGCGACAGCTCGGCTGCCAAGAAGGACGATAAGAAGCAGGAGCAGAAGCAGCGCGGCAGTGGCAACAAGCAGTCGCAGCAGCAACAGCAGCAGCAGCAGCCAAAGACTGGAAGGCGGCAGCAAGAGACTGTTGCCGTCGGTGGAAGCTACTAAGAAATATATTTCTACCTGGCAGCAGTGCTGCTAGTATATGTGAAACACCGATTTGTCTTTGTTCTGGCAACCCTTCCAGTATACCTCGGAGACTGCCTCTATTAAAAATACATGTGAGCTTTTTCATTGGAATTATTATTAAATATTTCGTTAAAAATTTAGTCTATTGAAGAATGAATTGTGTGAGTAAATCGAACATTTAGTACACAAAAGTAGTGTAGAGTTTGCTTGACAACAAATACAAACCACACTTGATAAAAATTTCAATTTTTCTTTATTAAAGAGAAAAGAATCTAGGTGGATACATCGGATTGCCGTATCACGGCATTTAGTAACCAATATTATTCATGATGTTTTCGCTATAAAGTCATTCAATGTTAATGTAAATAGCTTTCCTTGTAAAAACGCTTGCTAAACAAGTATTTTTGTAATTTAAACAACTTTTAAAAGCGTGTGTTAGGCTGATGCAAATTTATAACCGCGTTTAATATCGACAAAATACAGAGTTGCTATACAAGCATACATGAGCAAATACTCGAAATGTTAAGAGAAAACAACACACATGTGATGATTCAATACATTGGCGTATTTATACCCATCCATTACCAGAGTTCATTTGTTTAGCCAAGTGCAGGCATACAGCCCACACGAATTGTATATTGTTTAAAAGTTACAGATCAAAACATTGGTCTAGTCGGTACGCGCATAATCGCCCTCCTCCAGACGCTGAACAAGCTTTCCTTTTACCATGGCGCACACCATCTTTAAATCGTCAAGACCCTTGTTCATCGCATCGACTGCGTTTGTCCGCTCAGTGGTCTGAATGCGGACATTCATTTTGGCTTCTGACGGATGGGGGATGGAGTATCCGCAGAAATCGACCTGGGGGTTCTGCATAATGGCCCACCGCAGCGAGTTGCCCAGAGTGTGGTCCTCCTCCTTGATCGAGAATGTGACTGAGGTCAGGTCGGCGCTGGCACCAGGAAGAACTTCGATTTTCTCCTCTGGTACACCGAGCAGCGCAATGTAGTTTGTAACGGGTGCTTCTGATGTGGCTTCCATTCTTTGAAAATGTTTAAATGCTCTTAAAGGTGTGCAAAACAAAAAGAAAATTTGAGTTAATGTCAAAAGTTGGTCAAACGAGAAAAAATAGATCAAAAAGTTTGTTAACAATACTGTTGATTTTCAAGCGCGATCAAAAAATTGAATCTGCATTTGGTAATGCGATTTTAATGAGTTTGTTTGAGTGTGAGGAGTTCTACTTTAAGCGACATGTGGTTTACAATCCGACATTTATAGATGGCAAAACACTAAAAGCACACTCTTACGAAGGTATTCATTACAACAACATATCAACTGTTTGATTTATACATTTGAAACAAATAAAATACTATTAAACGAAACGCTAACTTGTGTTTAAAAAACCGCTTGAGCCAATACATACAGTTGTCCGTTTAAGCCATCTACAATACAAAATATTGCGCGTTAGTAATAAGCTACTGTTTCTTTCTAGAGTCACTTTCTAGCACAGATCAGTTTGCGTATTATTTGGTCAGACATAGAGAAAATACTGCATCCACAGTGGACATTGCACCCAAGAGCGCTCTGCCATATTCGGTTTTAGCATGGAATATTTTTGGTCATCAGTCTAAATATACGCGTCGCATCTATTGTTCAGTCACAAAAGTTAATGTTTACCTTATCTGAAGGATCTTGTTCAGCGTCGGCCCAAATCGGGAAAATCCCTAGAGAAATGTTCTCAAGCCTATACCAATAACAGCAATATAAATACGCGTAAGCAGACGATATTAGTAAAAAAACATTACTTTTAAAGCATAGCGCTGATGACAAGCAGTATTAGATGTGGTGTCAGATAACAATGTTTGGCAAAGTGCTTATAATATCGACATTGACCATTTTCTCCGCCTGGGGCGACAAGCGATCATCATTCACCACAATAGTATCATATATTAAGTCAATAGACAAAGATACGTACGCTTAAAAGTAGAAAGATTATATATACAAATACATTATTGGAATACAGCTGAAGAGTTGAAGGGAAAAGAAAGAGAAAGACGGATCCCACTCAGTCTACTTGCGATAAAAGCTCTCTGAATAATTTTCTATGCAAATTTTTTTGTGGTCGATCAACGAATTCGGAAACAGATCAAAGCAGATCAACAAGTGCTATCATCATCACTATTGTCAGCAGCAACGATTGCTTTGTAGCAATTTTGTATCATCCCCTTGTATTATTTGTTAGGTCAAAATAAATAACAGCGAAATGGGATTTGTCGACGAGCATTACAGCAGGCTGCTTCGGGCTCTTGTTTCTAACTCGCAGGAGATAGGCGCTCAGCAGGTAGAGACATCGGGCACGTCATCCCCTGACAGCGAAGGGGTAGACAAAAGTTCCTTGGACAGACTTGCACAGCGCTCTTTTGACATTTCAACACAGATATTGTCCATACAGATGAAAACGACAAGCCTCGAGTCTGAGACTGAGGGTTTGTTTAGTAGCTTACAAGACGGGCAGCAGCAACAGCCGCAAAGGGCGGCAGAGTCTACCGGCTCTAGTGTGCGTGTCCCGTCTCTTGCATCAGTTGCTAGTGATCTACAGCTTATCTGCGAGGCGTCCGGCGGCAACGAAAGCAGCTCTATTAGTGCGAAGAGTCAGAGTCAGACTAACAGAGCCACCCAGCTGGTTCTGATCAGTGCAGTCGCTGCATTACACGCCCATACTGTCCAGCAACTTCTTGATACGGTGCTTCCTCTATCTATTGACGTTGACTACTGGAACTCGCAAGATGGGGGAATACTTACGCTAACAATGTACCTTGTCCAATCCTTGCCCTGGCGTCTATACGAATGGGGTTGTCGGGTGACAGCGGCAGCTGTTAAAATGCCTGAAGATCGCCCGGCTAGTGTCTCGCAAATCATGGATAGCGTCCGCAGGACCCTTTCCTCGAGACAGCTTTTTCCAGACGTGACAATGAATGCTTCTGACGCAGATATTGCACAGGAAGAATGTACCGCGTTTCAGGTTTTAAAAGTTCCTCGTTCAGTCAACATTATGAGCCTTACCCAGCGTGAGATTCGATTCAAGATCAGCAAGCTTGTCGGTGCTCAGAACAAGATTGCAGCAATGATTGGGATGCTATCACAGGTCTCGACTGACGGCAGTTTGTCACCTAATCAGTCACCACCAACAATGGAGATCGCCATAACTCAGATAGTTGATATACTGCGCTCGATGGACAGCAGCGAGAGCATGTCTGACATTGATGTTCTGACGCCCCAGTCAGGCACTGTCTATACGGCCCAGCTTGCCGGCAGACTGGCAGAGAGGATTCAGACTATTTCGACTCGATTTACTCATCAGCTGTATAGATGTCGTCGCCCGTCTCTGGTAGAGCGTTCGTGGATTCTAGCTATTGTGCTTACTGTGGGTGTGCGACATTTATCTTCGTACATTGCCGGTCATCAGGACGATTTTAAAGAATGGATTAGAGATGGCGCTGTCACTCTGCAAAACTATATATCGCAGTACATTCTAGAGCCGCTGCGGAGCGCATATGAAACCATTCGCTATGGAAAGCATACTTACGCCGTTGTTACCGAAGAATCGCTTTTGTCAGACTTTCGGTCTCTTGAGGATATGGTAGTTGGGTTTGCTCGTCGCTTTGGGAATATTGATGCGGCAGATGTGCGGCGACGTGTTGAGGCCGGTGATCTGTCTGATGTGATGAGTGTATATGCGCGCGAAATGCAAAAGCCATTCAAGAACGCTGTGTTTGGCGATCTGGTTGAGGCAATGCTGATTCAGGTTCAAAAGGTCAAGGTTGACGTTGGACAGACAATGGCTGCACTTGACAAACTCCTCAAGTCAAACGAGCTCAACTTTTTGCTTTTGTCGACTGTGCCTGCAACTTTTAGTCTGTATGTAACTGGCCAATGGCTTTTATCCAAAGTGTCGTGGTGGGTTGGCGGAGGCAGTCGCTTTACTGTGTCTTCAATCCGGGTTGTCATGCGGGATATCGATCGTCTGCTAAACACTAAGAGTAGAAAATCAGTGCAGAGCGGAGATTTAAACGCCGATGTGGTTACCCAAGGTCAACTCATATGCTATACTCATTACCTCCGGCATCATGCCCAGCTACTACCGAACGCTGGCTCAAGCGGTAGAATTAAGACTGCTTCGGGGTGGGTGTATACTATGCCGCATACGCGATCAATGTTTTTGCAGGACATACGTGATATTGAAAGTGCATCTTTCACCAGTACTCAGAAACGAAACGTCCTTGAGCGCATGTATCGGTCATTTTCATTTCTGAAATAGTCGATTGATTTTTCCCAACAACTGTATTTAAGATCAGCATATATTTTCACCAGCAAGAAAATCAAGGTGACAATAACAAGAGGAAAACATTGCATATGGTGGCTTCTGCAAACAAGAACAAGCCATCCCTAAATTTGTGGATGCACTCTTCAGCTGTTCTTATATACCAGATTTAGGATACATGCTTTTCTTTTCTTTTGGATGATTTATTTATACATATCTTTATAAATTCTACAGTTTCAATATCAAAATATTATACACGTATATTCACATATCTACCCACTGACCAGCGCAGGTGGCGAAATCACAGTAGCACAGGATGAGCACCACCGTATACGTTGGCAAAAGCAACGATGCTATTTCTCTGCCCATGGGCACGGATGTGGAGCATGTCAGGATCTTTGACAGCACTAGCAGCCCCTATGTCACAAAGCAGTGGAGACGTTATATAGCTATTCACTATATCCCCAAGCCCATTCTGATTATAGTACTGGCTATTGTCTCGATATTGTCCTATTTGTCGTCCCTTCAGGGCGGGTCTCTGGTCTATATCAATGAGCATCTGAGTATTATCGGGTTAGAGCTAGTAGTTAGTGTCTTGTCGCTTACTGCAATCACGGTTATGCTGTACGCAAGCAGGATGCGAAAGGGCACACGCCAAGGCACAATTCTACTGATTGCAAGCATATGTGTTGCTATGTACATATACGACCACGGCGAGCGGTTTGAGCACCATGGTTTCTACAACATATTGGTGTTTTTGGCTATTTATGTCCCACTCAACTTTGTAATCGCTATATTTTACACGCTCTGGTGCAAGATTGACAACTTTTTAGCTTACTTTGCAGTGGCAGTGGCTGTTGGTGGGGTTTCGACGGGCATGGCGCTGGTGCATTATCGCCGTGTATTTGATATTGGGCTTCTCGGAAAATTTGAAAATATCCCTGGTGAGTGTCACTGGGTAGGGCGCAATATTCCATATGTGGATCTTCTTCCGGCTGGCACACAAAACTTTTGGGCTGGATCCAGTTACTGCAAGTCTGAGTCTCTGATCATTTCTGCGTCAATAAGTGCCGATGGCATACTTGCTGTTGATTGCGGCAAACACGGCATAAAAGATATTTACGTTGATATTCTGCCCGAAACGCGAATGTGGCCGCTGCAGTACAAAGACATGTGGCATACATACAACCACCTAGTACTTAAGAAAACTATTAGGCTGCCATACATTTCAGGTACGCCTTTTGTACTTGACAGCAAAACACAAGCTGTCGTGGTGCGTTGCGGGTCAAGTAGCAAAATAGTCACTCGTGTCAGTCCACCATACCGCAATCTTCCAGAATACATTCCCCCTAGTGACAGCGACACTCGAACTAGCCAGCCTAGTCTTGGCACTACCGTAACTCCTGCAGCGTTTGACGCTGTCGCTGGTCTGCAGGCCGAATTCAAACGGCCCAATGTCATTTTCTTGATGATTGACGCAGTCTCACGCCGACAGTTTTTCCGCAGGCTGCCCAAGTCGGCCAATATAATGCGCACTTTGGAGCGTCCTGGGAACCACCGAATTTTTGAGCTGTTCCGGTATCATTCCGTTGGTTTTAGCACTGACAACAACACACGAGCAATGTATACTGGCGATATCCTTCCAGTCCGCCGCAATCCGTTGCCTATATGGGCATACTATCGCGACCGTGGATATGTTACAGCCCGTGTTGAAACTGGTTGCGACGATTGGACAAAGGAGTATGTTGGCAGGAACTTTGACAACAAACATTTTTCAGTAGGTAACCGCAGTCTGGACTATGAGCTCACATCACCGTTTTGCATGCCTGAGTACTTTCCTGATACCGGCAATCCCTTTGGAAACTTTAAGGGCCCATATTCGATGACTGCTCGTTGTCTGTACGGACGATACGTGCACGAGTGGGCATTTGATTATCTGACACAGCTCAGGCGCGAGTTTCGATCTGTCGGCAGTGATCATGCGGATGGCCAGAGCCACTCGCGCAAACCATATATGATTAGTGCCACATTTTTGGAGGGACACGAGGGCACAGGCGAGGTGTTGAACACCCTTGACGGCGCTCTATCGGCATTTATAGAGTCGATGAGGGATTCAGGGGAGCTGGAGGACACCGTGCTAATGATTGGTGCTGACCACGGCTTGCACATGGGGCTTAACTTTGCATTTCTACAGAATGGAAGGATAGAGCACCAAAACCCGTTTATGGCCATGTCTATTCCCGAATGGCTGCATCGGTTTGCAGAGGAATACCAGAATGAATATGGCGCCGAAAAAACATCGCCATTTGAGGCAAACGCTCAACGGCTGACAACGCCCTTGGAAACGCATTACACGTTCCGTGTGCTAGCAGATTGGCCGCAATTCGATGTGGAGAGCTGGCGACGATCATTGTTTGCCGCACAACGGGCCGGTAGGACATGTAGCGAGGCTCAGATAGGCGCAAACTTCTGCATGTGCAAGTGAATATAAAGAATATATTAGTTTTATATGTTTATAACAATGGCTTTGGTCTTGAGGTCTCGCGTGGCTCGTATAGTTTCTTGTTTTTTTTTGCTTTCTTGTTGATTTTTCCAGCGAATTGACAAAGTGAGCTTAATACAATTATGTTCGGTTTGTTGAATGAAGACAGACAATGTCTTTGCAAAAAATACAAGCAGATAAAAGTAATGTTTACACTGCTGAATGAAGAATTAAACTGTTAATTATAATTGTTTTGCAGAAAGAACAGCGTTAACCAAAATTGAAGCGTTGCCAATGGACTGACGTATTGGCGGAGAAAGAGAATATTGTGTTTATTATAAAGTTGCATTATCGATTTACAAATGACGCGAGCAATATAAACAATAGTGTTTTAATTTGGTATTAAAAATGAGGCGTTGACGCGCATTCTGTAGTTGAACTTTGAGCTTAAATGCTGAGTTTGCGCAGATGAAATCAAGTACAGAGAAACTGAATAAAGCATTGCTTTTTAAATCTGAGCGACAATTATTATGCACTAGCGTGTTTGTCCAGATAATTTTATTTTAGCCTAATTAAGGCGAGGCAATTGACAAGTTGAATACAGAAAAGCAAAGAGACAAGCAGGCTGACAGTATCAACCAAAAAATGACAACAGAGCTTTTTTGAGCTCGCTTGAAACTACAGTTACAGTTCTATAAAAGGGAAGTGGTTTGAGTGGCGGCTAAAAATTCGGCTACAAGTAACCTTTTCTACGATCCTCTTGATTCCCTGTTAGTAAACCTGATACACTTTCTATTTTATAGGCTACAAGTAATATTTCATCAATGTCTTCAACGCTCTTACTATTATCAACAGAAAGACCGGCGCCCGAGCTGGACAGACTTTCATTCACACTAATTGTCAACCTGAACATTATATCGACAGTTGTTGGCACTTTAACACTAGTACTCGCAGCATGGTGTTGGTTTTATAAATGCAAGGCGCGTATAGACAGACTGCGGTGCCGTGTGGTGATGGCAATGTCGCTTTCTATAATTAGCTACTCTATCAGCCAGATCTCGCTAGTTGGGCGGACGCAGGATAACGAGAGCAGCGACATTGGCGTTCGGATATCTGTGTTTATCTCGACATTCAGCACAGTATTCTGCGGACTGCTCGTTGCATGTGCAATTGGATTTGATGCAGCGGTTCGTTACGGACTGCGTAGCATTGGGCTAGCACGAATGCTCAGCTACTACTATGAAACAGGGTGCTTTGTCGCTAGCGTAGTAATCAGCCAGGTCACTCTGTACGCATTCGGAGAGATAAAGTGGACGGGGTCGGCAGTCGTGGTGCAAGAGACAAACACAGTGGTATTTGACGCCCTAATCTGGGCAAGCGAGTCTGCGTGGGCTCTTTTGTCAATTGTAGTTTCGGTGTTGTTTGTCGGATATGCGCTTGTCAAGGCCAACAAGATTGCGCGATACAACGGCGGTAGCAGAAATACATCGATGGAGTCTGTATTGGGATCTGCGGCAAGTGTCCAGGGCAGAGTGTATGTGTCGATATGCTA
>JANBSE010000371.1:0-11378 GCA_027578475.1 Coemansia sp. RSA 2607
TTCTTCTTCTACAAAGGTAAGACGTCTTTTTTAAACCCGTCAAGTCTCTAGAATATTCCGTCATGTTTAAAAACAACACAAAGCTCACCCAACCCTTTGCTCTTCTCCCTTTTGTACAATGCCATCCAATTTCCGCATCACTTTTCTTTTACCCATCTTTTGTAGAATAGTTCGAAAACTCCTCCTTGACACTGCCCCCCCCCCCATTTTCCGCCTTCGCACTTGTTTGTAGCTGTGCAATTCTCTGGCTGACCAGCTTTTTTATATTTTGTTTTAAAGATTAATTTCTTTTGCTAAAAAAATGTTTTGTTTCTAAGTATATTACACATCATTTCTTTTATTTAAATTGCTCAGCTGTTTTATGAGCAATATAAAATAAAGTTGTTTCCGTCAGAATGGCTGAAAGCAAAGAAATATTGCTGTATAATTAATATTAGTATTGGTTTTTTTTTTTTAAAAAAGATATTCCTTCACTATTTTAAAAAAAAAACACAAGGTCATCATTAGTATTAAATTACGTTTTTTTGTTAAAAGTAATTTTTTTTTTTGGTTTTTTAATCAAAATATATTTGTATCAATTTTTTTTACAAAAGGCCAAGCTAGGCGCGTTTTATTTTTTATTATACATTTAACATGCATTTCTTCAAAAAAAAATCAACATTCACAATTTTCCTTAGTAAAAAACACTGTAAGATGCTTTTTTGTATTAAAATGCATAATATATTTTTCAATTATTGTATACTTCTTATAATAAATGAGCCAAACAATTAATTAATAAAATAAAAAATTATACCAATAAGTTTTTAAAATAAAAGCTATACAAATGTTTCTTGTTGATAGAGTTATCATATAAAAAGGATGCCAACTCTTGATAATTTGAACAACTTACTTTAATATCATTAGCACATTTTTAAATATATTCTTACATACTTCTTCAATTTATATTTTTTAAATTTTATAAAAAAAAAGCAAGAATGACTACTAATAAAAATCCATACTATAAAAAAGTAGTAAAAGATGCTCCTTTTGATTTACATGAATATCTTTTATCAATTGATATTACAGAAACAGATGACATTAACTCAATTTTAGTTAAACTAAACGTAACTGGTGAAATAGCCAAAAGACTATATGATTTAGATTACATCGCAAAGAGTCGAGATCTATGTTATTATTATAGTTATTCTCTTTACTATAGTGGCAAAAATGATATTCTCAAATCAATTGATAATAATATTGTCATTAACCATGATTTATCCAATAACGCTGAACTTAGTAGTATTATAGGATTGGGAGTTGATAAGAGTATTAAATTTTCTTCACTTTTTATTACCGATAACGATAATGACGAAATAAAAACTTACAAATTTTATTCTTTAATGCAATCTTTAATAGATGCTTATAATAGTGAATATCTAACTAGACATGACGTGGCTTATTTACCTAACTTACTTTTTTTTATTCAAACCAACAAGTTGTTAGGTGGTTATGAATTAGTTAATACTATTCCTGAGGAACTTCACTTCCTTTTGAATACATATAATATTTATTAAACCTACTTAAGTTATAGTTTTAACAAGACTTTTCATATCAACTATAATAAATAATCTTAAAACTAAAACAAGCTAAAGAAAGCCTCTCTCTACCCCACCGACATCCGGGAGTTCACTTGATTGTTGTGCGGGTAAATTCCTAACAATGCCTTCCCCATGGGGTCTTGATCTTTCATGGTGCTTGTTAGGTGAATGAATGTATATTTTAAATGTCTAAGCAAAGCCAACCCTGAATCTTAGGGTGGTGCTATATTAATAAGCCTTATATAAGGTGGCGTATGATCTGACGATTAAATCATACATCATTAACGCTAAAAACGCCTAAAAAATCGAGATCAATAACCTCCAATCAAACTACTTTTATACTTAATTTAAAGCATAAGCAAGTAGATGCCAGTATAATATTTGATAACAGAAAAAATATGTGTAGATAAATATAAAGTTGACATCAACGTCTAAAACTTTATGTGAACCCTGTACAAAGCCATCCAATTTTTGCTTTACTTTTCTTTTACCCATCTTTTGTAAAATAGTATGAAAACTCCTCCTTGACACTGCCCACATTTTCCGCCTACATGCTTTTCCGCAGCTGTGCAATTCTCTACCTAACCAGCTTTCTTTATATTTTGTTTCAAAGATTAATTTCTTTTACTATAAAACCCACATAGCCTCCTAATATAGTGCACCCCATTTCTTTTTAAAACGCTAAACTGTTTTATTTGAACATTATAAAATAAAAATATTTGAGTTAAACTTTCAAAAAATATGCTGTCAAATTAAAAATAACCACTGTCATTCCGTATTTTAAAATACTTTTTTCAGTTTAATATATAATACAAAGCACTACTATAATAAAACAATATATTTCAAAGAAATCCCAGTTTTTTGTTAAATATTTTAAGTTTTTTTTGAATTAGCTTTAAAAATTCTGTGGAAATAACAAAATAAAATAATTTAAAATGACTTTGACTTCAAAGTGTATTAAATTGTTTCTTTAATAATAAATATTAATGTTTATATTAAATTTTTTCTGTAATGCTTAATGTTTTACTATACAAAAATGATACTTTAGCAAAAAAGAAAAACTTAATTAATAGTGGAATTTAAAAATTGTAAGAAAATAATAGTAAAACAATAGTGACTCGTGTTTTCAAGAAAGCCCTATATAAACCACTGCTGTTTAATAAATTTTTTAACTTACATTGTCAACAAGAGTAAAATTCGTTCTTTTTGTAAATTTTCTTTAGTCAACTAATATCATTGGATATCTAAAACAAAACAATGGAAGACAAAGGTCCGCACTATGCAACATTAACTAATATTCCCTATGATGATATAGAAGGGCTAATTGATTATATAAATTTTTCTTATGAAGACAATTCTAAAATGATCGTAGCAAAACTAGCCTGTGCTTATGAACTGTCAGAGAGTTTAAAATGTGATAATTTAAATGATTATGATAAAGTTTTAATAGAGCATTTGCGTTATTCTTTAGACAAAAGTAATAACCCTATTCTTCCAATGCTTTTTGTAGGTTGTGCAATATGTGAGGACATATCTGATGAGGCCCGAAAAATTCTTCATCAAATTCAAGATGTTAAATTTGGATTATCAATTAGCGGTTTTATATATATGGGGGTATACAAAATAAATGATGACTTGGATACAAGAATAAAAAAGGACTCTCGTCTTATAAATGCAAAAACATTGTATCATAATAATACAGATATACTCAATTGTGTTGACTGCGTCATTAAATATAATAAATGGTTTTTAACTATACTATAAATAGATAACAATTTTAAATGGAAAGCTCACATCAATTTTACTA
This sequence comes from Coemansia sp. RSA 2607, assembly GCA_027578475.1. Classification (NCBI taxonomy): domain Eukaryota; kingdom Fungi; phylum Kickxellomycota; class Kickxellomycetes; order Kickxellales; family Kickxellaceae; genus Coemansia; species Coemansia sp. RSA 2607. The sequence continues at coordinate 3,385 of JANBSE010000371.1, forward strand.
AAACAGATACAGTGGCAGGTAAAAGTGCATCAATGTTTTTGACTTTTGACTTTGAGGAGTAATATCTTAGCAAGTAGTCAAGTTTATAAAAGGCGACTAATTTTATTTGAAATCACTATTGTTGTGGTACACGTTGCAAATAGAAACACATGCTTAGCTTAAATGACTAGAAAGATATGGACATTGATAAATGATGTGACCATTGATACACTTTTTTTTGCTAATTTAGAAAAAAAAATAAGAGTTGTTTCTTTAATTAAATAAACAAGCATACGTCTAATTAAAATATTTTTATTTAACAACCCTACATACTTTGCATATATCATTACTCATTTATTGCACTTTAATCTATTTATTTAATCATATCCCTGACATAAAAATAAAGTAAGAATAGTATCAATTAGCAATACTATACTGGTAGTAGCACCAGAAAAATCACTACCAAACTTATCCTAAGTATAGCTAGAGTGTATTATCTTGATATCTGATTGTTTTCCAATAACTTTGTTGCAAAACTAGACTACCAACCACAAATTATAGTGTGGGGTTGGCTAACTTGCAATCATATTTAAATAGCTAAAAAAATAAAAACACAAGCAATTGTTGCCAAATTGCTTAAAAAAGCTTTTCACGAGTGTAAATCTTTAAATAAGACACAATGTTTTTATGCAAAGAATTGGTGTTTTAATCTGAGAATAAAGAAACATTAGTATTTTCATGAAATATGAATGAGAATTTTGACTAAGTAAATGTCTACAAGGAATGCACTCTATTCATCTGAAAATGTGTTTTATAGTTATATTATACTAATATCAATGTATTTGGTACAAATATACTAATTTACAGCTGGAAATATGATGCTGCGAAAACAAAATAGAGCTATGCTTGAAAAACAGACATGTTTAAAGATAAAAACATTAAACTTTAAAGCTGTGTCACTGTTGAGAGAAATGATAAAATTAACTAAAACAAAAACACACACAACCAGCATCACCAGATGAACAATCTCTAATGTGATTTTAATTTTTAATTAACTGATTATAAAATTAGAATTAACTAAGTGTTGATTTTCAGAATTGCAACATCAAGCATAGCACAAAATTAATTCCGGAATGGCAAACTGAGCAAACATTTAAGATTGGAAGGTAGCCTGCACAGTCTCTAGATTTAAAATTACTAATGACATGTGAGTTATGGTCAAGAATTTCTGGTAGTGCTATGATATGTGACTGCCTATTGGTGTGAATAAACACTGGGTAAGAAATGTGGCAACATAATATGCAATCACCAAAAAGAAATGTCAAGTAGTAACAGACAATATGTCTGGTTGTTACACACAAGTTAGTTTTAGCAAAGGAATTTTAATGTAGGATTAAATAATTTTAATATATTAAACTTGATATATTTAAAACAGCAGGAAAAAGTGTATCAATGCTGAGGTGATTTTCAAATGCCCATAACTTTTTAGTCAATTGAGCTAAACACGTGATTCTATTTGCAAATTGTACTATCACAATAGGACTTTCAAATAAAATTAGTCACCTCTTATTAACTTTACTACTTGCTGAGATATTACTTCTCAAAATCAAATGACAAAAACATTGATACACTTTTACCTGCCACTGTATATGATAGTAACTTTGGTGCATCATGAGATTTGTAATTATCTATTAAACACATTTGTGACTCTAATAATTCTAAAATGAATAACAAATTTAAATGGTAGTATAAATCATAATATTTTTGAGATAACTGTCTGTGTCTTTTGTGCATAATCTCCACCTAAATTTTAATCTGCACTACAATGAAAGATAAATATTTTAAAAAAATTAGATTGGCATGATAAACAGTGCATTTATCTAAGATCTCACAACTTAGTGAATATTTCTCTAATTATAATGATGGAATGCCTCATCTCGCTTCTATAATGTACTATTGCTGAAACAATATTTATGTGTGCAGTCAATTTGTTAAAAATGTATTAGGTTATTATTATCTTGCTATTTTTTGGCTGACCCGTTCTATATCAATAATATCAATTCTATTCCAAACTATAACCAAAAGAAAAACTTTATTCTCTTGTGCGCGCCCGTGTCTGATAAGGGCTTCTTGCGATTAACTGGTCTTGATCCTGTGATTCGGGCGTCGTTGGCTCACCAGCCAACACTATTGATAATTTTTATTTGTTAGTTTATTTTTAATCAAGATTCTATAGCAAAAACAAGTTAATTTATGACTACAATACTCAAGTACAAAAGAAAAAATTATATACTGGTTGTGGTGTACTACATAACACTGATTTTTACTACATTATTCTTAAAGAAACATTGTATTTAATATAATGTAGGGTTTTTAAATTTTTCTATTTACTAATACAATCATAAAAATTAGCAAGCAAATCTCTAGTTATTTCCGTTTTTTTTCAGTGGCTTCGGACTCGGCACAGTCTAATGAAGGTTCACTTGTCCATTTATTTACCGGTAAAAATAAAAGAATTGTCCAATCAACGCGTGATTGAAAAAGTAAACAATGAAAAATTTTCCCTTGGACCGCCTATAAAGGGACGCGTCAGTGCGCATCCAGGCTGGTTCCTCACCTTGTTTCTTTCCGGATTATTTTGATTACTTTACCACTGAACGCGGTCATAACCCAAACTAACCGAAATTATTTCGCTTCTTCGTCTTTTCCAAGCCTATTCAATCTCCATGGATAATGCACGCTCTTCTGCCTCTCCGTCTGCCCCTAACGCTGCCCCCTCGGGTGCTCACCAGTACACCCTTGAGGAACTTGCTCACCTGCAACGCGTCGCGCGTGGTGAGCATAAGTGCGCCATCGACCCTACCCTGGTCTCGCATTTCGACTCCTTGGTGCTCGCCTGTCACCGCACCAAGCCTGCTGAAGAACGCGTTTTCAAACGCCGTTTCGAGGGCTACGCACATCGAATCGGTCAAGACTACTCTGTCCCCTCGCTGGGCAAGGACCTTTCCGCCCTGCTGTCCAATGACGCTCGCGCCTCTGACCGCTCCCTGGTCCAGGTCGCCACTACTCTGGCAACCGGCGTCCGCACGGTGGAATCTGTCTTCAGCTCTGCTGATGAGCCCTTCGCTGCTCACCCGGCCCTGGCTGAGAAGTTTTATTTTGTTCTCAACGACCTCAACGTCATGCTCCATCGCGCGTTGGGTCAGATCAGCGAGATCCGCACCCAGCAACTCCTCAAGCTGGGTAACGCGGAGCTCGCCGATGAACCGGCCAACAACCTCCTCTCTACTGAGGAGTTTGTGCGGACTGTCGACACTCAGCACTCACTGCGCGAGAGTCTCGCAGCCTCCGTCGGCAAAAGCACCGCTGCCAGCCAACCTAACCAGGGTGGCGGCAACGGCAAGAAGAAGAATAAGCGCGGCAATCGTGGTGGCGGCAACAAGCAGCAAGCCGAATCGTCCAGCGCTAACCAGCAGGCAGCCAGTGCCACGCGAGAGGCAGCGGCTCCTGCTACATCTGCGCCTAGCGGCGGCCAAGACCAAGGCCGCGCAGGCGGCAACGGCAACAGCAACTCCCAGGGCAACCACGGCCAGCAGCGCAACCCAAACGCGCGGAGCCGTCCTGCCAACAACCAGTAGGCGGACGGCTTTCCCTGTTCTCACATGCTTGGCGGCGAATTGGCGCATCGACGGTCACACGCAGCGTCATTTCGTCCGGTTTTCGTATTCCCCTGGTTCGACCGGTGCCAGATCGTCCACCCCCAGTCCGCACCCACTCGGCAGAGGACTCGGCGCTCATCACGGCCGAGGTGGCCAGTCTCTTGGCCAAGGGCGCAATCGAGCCAGTTCCCGGTTCGGCACACTCCTCTGGGTTCTATTCGTCGCTGTTTACGGTCTCCAAGAAGGGTGGCACGCGTCGCCCGGTGCTCGACCTGAGAGACCTAAACAAATACTTACCACGGCAGCATTTTCGTATGGAGGGCCTTCCAACCATCTTCTCTATGATGCGTCGGAAGGACTGGATGACGTCGATCGATCTATCCGACGCGTTTCTGCACATTCCTGTGTGCTCCTCCTCTCGCTCGTTGCTTCGTTTTTCTTGGGCCGGCGCGCACTACCAGTTCGCTGCACTGCCTTTTGGTCTCTCGCTGTCCCCACTCGTCTTCACAAAGACAATGCGCATGGTGATTTCGTACCTCCGGCGGAAAGGGACACGCATTTCGGCGTACATGGACAATTTGATAGTCATGGCGCCGACACGTTTGCAAGCCGAGCAGCACACTTGACGGGTCATTCGGGCCCTCGAGGGCTGTGGCTGGGTGTGGAACCAGCGCAAGTCCGCGCTTACGCCCACCCAGTCAATCACTCATCTCGGTGTCAACCTGCGCTCGCGCTCGCTCACGGCCCATCTGCCCTCAGCGAAGCGCCACGACTTGCAGCGCCAGGCGCAGCTCCTGTTCCGATCGCCCTGGACTACGCGCAAAACGTTAGCACGCTTTCTCGGCCACACAACGGCAGCGACACCGGCGGTATTCCCGGCTCGCTTGAAAACGCGCGCGCTTCTCCGTTTGCTGCTCTCGGTCGGCCACCAGCCATGGTCTCACCGCTTCCGCCTTTCAGAGGAAGCGCGTCAGGAGCTGGATTGGTGGCGCGCACACCTGCGCACCTGGGACGGTCGCTGTTTCCTGCCTCCCACGCTGACGCAGGAGATTTACGTGGACGCGTCTCCGGATGGCTGGGGCATCGTGACGCCCACGGCTACGCTGAGCGGTTTCTGGGATCACCGGGACCGCTCGCGTCACATCAACTGGCAGGAGCTGGCGACTATCGGCCAGGCCCTGCAGCTGCCTACCTCACGCGGCCGGGCGGTGAATATCCTCTCGGACAATACCACCGCCATCGCCTACATTCGACGCCAGGGTGGCACCATCTCGGAGCCCCTGAGCCGGCTAGCGGAGGACATTTGGCACGCATGCCTCGCGGACGGGACTACGCCAGTTATGACGTACGTCCCTACTGCGGTCAACCCGGCAGACGATCCGTCTCGGGCGACGGTCTCGCAGCGCAAATGGATGCTCAGCGAGCCGATGACCTTGGCGATCGACGCGGCTACCGGCCCGAACCGGCCCGCACTGGACTCGGCTGGACTGGCTTCTCGCCACTCACAGCTCCGACTCTGCGATCGGTGGACGGGCAAGGGCCCGATCCTAGTCGTCCCGCCTTGGAACTTAGTGCCCCGGCTTCTCCAGAAAGTGCTGCGCGAGCGCTTATCGAGCATCACCATAGTCGCTCCGCTATGGTCGAGTGCGAGCTGGTACCCAACGATGATGGAGCTAGCACTACAGGATCCGATCCCGATTCCGAGGGAGGCGATTCTTCCGCTAGCGGGGTCAGTTCACCCGCTCAGCTGGAACCCGCAGTGGAGCCTCTGCGCATGGCACATTGGCGCGCAGGCTACCAGGAGGCGGGCCTCGAACCAGCGGTGATAGATCAGATCTTATCGCCCAACGCGCAGACGTCACGCAACCGTTCTTACGGCAGCATACAGCGTCGCTTCTCTGACTGGTGCGCCCTTATGGACATTGAACCGGCCGAGGCTACCGCGCCGGCCATCGTAAATTTCCTTGCAACCAATCGCATAGCTCGCGGCTGGTCAGTCAACACTGTGCTCCAGTACCGCTCTGGTATACTGGATCTACTTTCAACAGAAGCACGCACGACGGTGCAGGCTCATGCAGGGTACAAGGATTATATTGACAGTATCATGCATGACGCTATAATTGTTCTCGAAAGGGGACCGGTAGACATCAAACCGGTCCTGGACGCTTTCCGTGCAACGCCGGCTACGGAGCTCTCAGACATGCTCCTCGCACGCCGCGTTTGCTGGCTCTTGGGTACGCTGGGCTTAATGCGCCCAGCCGACATCCAGCGCATTGCCGCCGATCGCATCCGCTTCGAGGAGGACCGGGTCTTCATCCCAATCGTGGGTCCGAAGGAACGACGGGCCGGCCGGCCTATTGAGCGGCCGGTGTACATCGCCAGACACGACGACGAGGTCATCTGCCCTGTGCGCACTCTCGAGATTTACTTTGAGTGCGTCGTCGCCGATCACCTGGATGTCACTGTCAACCACCCGTCCTTACCTAGCTTTCGTTTTGTGCCCTTGCTGCGTCACGCGCATAATCGCGGCAAGGCACTCGGCAGCGACCGAATCTCTAATCACATTCAGGAGATCATGGCGCTAGCATCAAACCCCTCTGGTGCATACGCCAGCGCCCGTTCGGTCGGCGCCGACTTAGCAGTCAACAACGGCGTTCCGCTGGAGGCTGCTATGGATCATGCCAATTGGGCATCCCCCGCGGTTTTTAATACTCACTATCGCCACACACGGATCGCCCAGGCGCAGATAACTGCGGCTATTCTGGGCCCCTCTGGTACAGCTTCATTAGACTGTGCCGAGTCCGAGACCACTGATTTGGCTGACCGACGTTAGGAAGGTCTGCCTTCAGTGGCCGAGGACTCGGCACAGGGCCCACCCTGTCTCCCGCCCAGGATCCTACATTTTCTCGGTGAGGAACCAGCCTGGATGCGCACTGACGCATCCCTTTATAGGCGGTCCAAGGGAAAATTTTTCATTGTTTACTTTTTCAATCACGCGTTGATTGGACAATTCTTTTATTTTTACCGGTAAATAAATGGACAAGTGAACCTTCATTAGACTGTGCCGAGTCCTCGGCCACTGAAGGCAGACCTTCCTAACGTCGGTCAGCCAAATCAAAATTTAATCATCAATACTGACCACGTGATTGGCCTAATATTTACATGTGCAACGGCCATAATTCCGATCATGCATTAACTGCGTGTAGAGTCCTATATAATATTTTGCTCTTCCGCTATCCACACCTGTTTCTATATCAAATACTGGCGCTGTGTTTCTCCTATCCACTCACAAACAGCCTAAATGCCTTTTACCTTTAGGCTCTGTGGGAGGGACACGCTACAAGGCGTCTATTGCCAATTTTTGGACCTATCCCACATACACTCGTTCCAGAATGAGTATCGTGGAACCACAACAACAAACCATTTAAATATCAGCTAGAACTATCCACAAGTAATATTGATCTGCCTTGCTGCCACTAGTTGTTCGACAGCAATGCTAGCGAAATAGTTTGTATCAAACATATTTATCAAACTGTGTTAAATGTTACGCACTATCTAAATTGTATCTCCGTCAGGCGTGGCCGGCTTGAACGACCGCTTAAGTTTGCCCAGCTTATTGTTCAACCGAGACGAGAACGAAAACGACTTTGTCGAATGCGGCGATATCGAAGCAGGGGCGACTTCATCGGTAGACTGGCTGCGCGTATACACCATACGGCTGCCGCCTTCGCCACCACCCGTGCCGTTCAGGTGTTTTGTGATCCAACGCGATGCTCTCTGGTACTGCGTACTCAGGGGCCGCTGCTTGTCTGCGTAAGTCCACGATGACGGATGCATACTGTCTCCGCTCTCGATATCGCCTGCCCGAATGTGCGCGGATATCGTGTTGATGCCGCTAGCATCGGCGGTTGCTTTCGAAAGCGCTGTTTCGGATAAAGTGTTCTCCTGGTGCTTCACCCACGGCTGCTTGACGGAAGGAATATCGTCACCGACCTGCCACGATCGCCGCTCAGACTTTTCGTCGTCAAAGCGTGACCGCGCAAGTCCTTCTCGCACACGCTGGAGCTCGTCTGTCAGCTGCTGTCCAAGTGTACTGCCGCGCTGGGTTCGCCGCGCTGCGCCGTTAAGCGACAAAGTAGAAGCGCTGTATGTACGCTGCGTGGCCCACGGCCTGTCGACGTCCTTTGGCATATCAACCTTGTCCCAGCCGTTCTCCTTGTGTATCCGAGCAGCCTCGGCAGCGCTGGAAACGATAGGAGCGTCGTCGTCTGAATCGGAATCGTCGGTAATGCTTTCGTCTTCGGTGATCACCAGTTTCTGAGCAAACGCAGAGAGATTCGATCGCCGGTTGACGGA
>JANBSE010000372.1:0-11364 GCA_027578475.1 Coemansia sp. RSA 2607
GTAAAAGAATTTACCCAACATTTGAATAATAGTGCGATGAGTGAATAAGCGCATGGCGATGTATGTGCAAATTCTTGAAAAATAGTCCAAATTGCACTTTCTGCGTTCCATATGCCATGTCGGCTTGGTTTTTCCACACTAAGCTGTCCCAACATTTCTCCACATCGTGAAAACGCATTGTTTAGTAAAGACTGCGGCCACTGGTGCCAAATCATTCACTCTGCCCAACCCCAGCTCTTTTTTTATTGAAAGAAAGAGAAAACAAGAACAATGGATCATGTGGAGTACGCTGACATGCACAGTACCGCAGACAAGCCACTTTTAGTTGTCACAGCAGTGTAAAAGTACCAAATAAATGAGAATTCGCCAGAAAAGGAAATGGGCTGTTTCTCTCTCTCTCATACACACGCGCTTACGTATGTCTCAGTGCAGACAGACGGAATGTAAGCAAAAAGAGGCTGGCGTGGATGTGGATGTCTATTTTTTTGTCCAAGATTGATGCTTTAATTCTAGCGTCTGCCGCTGTTTTTCGCTTTTGCTTCCCTGTCATCTTTTTTCTTCTAGTTTTTTATTTACACATTACTAACACATACCTCTGTAGGACGGATCATCCTTGTCACCCATTTTGCGCCCAAGCCTAGGTTGGTATGCCAATGTCCATATAGCAATTTATTTGAACAGTCTTGCGACTACGAGTAAGCGATGATTGCCAGACTTGTCTATATATTGTGAGTAGCACACTTGTGGTGCTGCTAATGATACATAGCGCGCCGAGACCAGCTATGGTGTCTGTCATAGCTGAGACAAGCGCAATGAGTGAATGTCCACGACGCTTTCAGATCACGTCCTCCAGTACTGTACGGGGTTATATTTGCGCCATTTATGGTTGGATATACACGCCGTGCAGGGGCTTGAAAAATTGGAACGTTACATGGGTGCATATTAAGGTATTCACGCATGTTTCTAGCTGAAATGGGTTCCTTGAATGATTGCAATGCTGCGGTTTATCTAAGTAAACTAGTGTGGCATTGCAGTTCATGGTCTTCTGGAATACTCGTCAAAGAACCCCTAGGTGGCTCAAGCCTGGACAACTTTGTGTAGATTGCCTCTTGTCTCTTGAGTTTTCTTAAATTTTTGTGATTATGATGCCAGCCCACGAAGATTGCCAGGCATGTTTGTGTATTGTTTGTAGCGCACTAACAGTGCTACCAATATTACACAGCGTGTTTAGATCATATAAGGACTTGGTCATAGCCGAGATAGTCACGCGAGTGATTGTTAATGACGCTTTCAGCTTGTGGTCTCTAGCTTTTCAACAATGATATATTTCCGCTATTTACGCGTAGATATTCATTCCTTGTAAATGCGTGGAGACTGTGAGGACAATACATGAGAGTACTTTAGGTATCTAACATGTTTCTAGTTCCTCTTTGCTTTTCTTGAATGTTTGCAATATCCCAGTTTGTCAGTTTCTGCAAACTGGTACTAGCGCATTCAGTGATCTTCTGGAATGCTCGGAAGATAATTTGCTATCTGTAAAAGGATGGCAATTAGCGCGCTGGGAGATTGCTCAAAACCGATTGCTGACGTTGGCTATAACTGCCGAAAGCTTGTGCGCAAAAAGGACGGTTACGGATGGTTTGAATGACGCTCTAATTTAAACAGTTTCACCGTTTCAGGACTACTCTTTGTCATGAGTCGTTGAATAGTATTTGTTTCAAAGTTCTAAGTGGTTTTAATGGTCGCATACGTCTGCGATACCTTTTTATCCACAAAATTAAATAATTATTTAGTTAAAATTGTTAATTAAAAAGTTGAATAGTCTCAGAGTAACATTACGTTACGTGTAGCAATATCGTGTTGTGTGGCTCTTTACCACCGCCTACCAGAAGCAGCGCTGTAGTTTTTGGGCTCCGACTCACCCAATCGGCCAAACCTGTTCGACCACGTTGATAGCATTCGTAGGCTGTAATGAACGTCAAGGAACTACAAGAGTTTTTCATAACACAGCTATCAAAAACAATTTATTTTACTTTCTAACTACCTCTTCGCCAGCCGCTTACGCGCTATTTTTATTGTTAATATTTTTTAAATTAACAGAGTTAAAGTTATCTGCTCTCCCGACCCGTGAATAAAACGCAAGCTGGTTTCTCTGTACCTGGGAGGCACCAGGTTTACATGCACAATGACTATTGTTGCATTTAAAACTGACGATTTTAGAAATACCACACGAAAATTGACTTCTAGCCATTAAATTAATTTTTAATAACACTTGTTAATATTTTCAAAAATTGTGTAAGACAAACCTAAATCCTTAGTTTGACTTTCATTTGTTTATATGCACACTGCCTAAAGCTTGAATACTATCTAGGCAAGCTCTTTCAAGACGGCATGTACAAGCTCAGCCTTATGCCGAGATGTACATATTTGCTTCTGACCGAGCATGTGCAATCACAACATGTATTATTTTGACAACTGGGATTTTCGAGCCAATCAACCGGTGTCTGTATATGCAAAAGTTGACAACTTGTCTGTTGTTGAGACATGGGTAAGAACGCTAGATTTCTTGTCCTCCATTAGTTTTTTTAAAAAAAAAAAGAATGGCCTCTATTAACAATATCAACACCAATATACTCAAACACATACTTTTTTACGTTGCTGCTGAACACTCTGAAAACTTGGACAAATGGATTCCTAAGCTGCGACTGCTACACGTTTGTAGCGAGTGGACGGGTATTCTTGAGCCGCTTGTTCTATGCAAAGGATTTGTTGATATATGCTCTGTCTCGCCAAAGAAAGTTACAATTAATGGGTCTGAAATACCACAAACAGTCTGTCGTACGAATGCAGGAATTATACTCAAGCGCGGGTTTAGAGACTTTGTAGATACATTTAGCATAACTTCGTCTGTCTACATCAAGTACTCGGACTTTTTTAAGCATGTTTTTGACGCACTTCAATCGGATCAACATGAGTGGATTGGAGTTCAGGCGCTAGATCTAGAAATGGTTACTGACTGGGATGAGATGCAAAAGAACTTGGACATTGATGCTCAAGATTTAGAGGATGAGCGATGCACGCAGTATGCTCAAGAATTCTACAGATGTATGCCTAAGATTAAGCGTCTTCTTCTGAAAGAGCCCATTGAGGACAGCGGATCACTTGCCAACAAAATGGCCAACATATACGCTCACCAGCTAATTCAGCTGATTTCGCCAAATCCAATATCTCTGTTGCGCTCAAAGCTGTGCCCAAACCTTACGTTTCTAAAGCTAAAGCTGGATTTAAAGGTTAAGCCACTGTTCTTGCCATACTTGCGAGCCGCACCACTCAAGTACCTAGATCTATTTAATGTTCCTCCAGAGTTTTCGTGGGCCGAGTTCTACGACGCTGACGGATGCAACATTAGATTTGAAAACCTACATACCCTGTGCCTTGGCTATATAGCAACACCAAAGAAAAAAACGACTGCTGGGTTGAGCACAAAGGATTCAGATTTGCAAAAACCGCGGTTTATATACTACCGCCTTCATTTCCCCGTTCTTAGCATACTCCGTTTGTACAGCTGCCCTGCTGCCTGCGAGATGCTCTACTGCCAGGAGTACTTTAAAAATCTGAGTAGAGCTCTTATCGGCGGGTCGATTGACTCTGTAGCACGAGCTATAGACATGGGGCTCAACAGCCCTGCCGAGCTAAAGGTTTTGGTTATCGAGGCTTTGTCAGACCAGGACAAACTCTTTTATGATACGACGAACGCCCTGTTCGGCAAGCAGAATGCAACTAAAAGCTCGTTCTTTTTAGTTGATTCAGACATTAGCTGGATTGATCCGGAGGCTATACAGTGGCCCATGCTAACTATCCTTTGCATCAACACACCGATCGACGTCGATAAGTATCTGAGACTAGTGGCCAGGCTTCCTTCGCTTTCTGTGACAGCAGCGCATCGACTGACTGTTTCAAAAGAGATTTGTATAATGTATGGCAGCGAAAATACGGTTGGATTTAAAGATGGAGTGTCGGAGTTTGCTGATGGAGTAAGCGGAAACTATAGTAAAGCGTCCAGTCAGTTCCAAAGAGTTGTACCTGTATCTGACTCAAAACTATTCGAACTTTCGTTGTTTTTCGACGACAAAGACAATGACAACGACCAGTCAGACTGCAGATATGAAATTAAGTCATGGATTGCGGCATACGCGGTCGCAAAGTTCCCTTTACTCGAAAACCTCATCATAGATCCAGCATTGCAAGAGTGTTTTGAAAGGCAAATGCTAGAGCTTGGAAGAAGCTGCGCGCATACAAAGTACGCCAACATTTTGTATGCAAGTGCTGACAAAGTCAAGTTCTATTTATCCCACCAGTTCTATCTTTTAGACTAGGATTAAAGTTTTATTATAGCTATTCACATATTGCTGTACATGTTTTCTTTTTTGGTTCCTTGCTTCAGGACTAAACAAGCTTGGTGCACATGGCGCCTTCCTGGGTGACCCAGACGGCGAGGCCGTCGCGCAGATACTGTTTCCAGACGATCATATGGTATGCGTAGCTGATGAAGCTGTACCAGGCAACGTGGATTCCGCCGGAAATAGCCATGGTGGCTAGCATCCGCAGCCACCCAATCATGCTGCGCTCAGCAGCAGACTCGCGCACAAGCTTTCCGACCATCGGCTGGTCAGCACCAGAGTAGTGTTCGTTCAAGTTAAAGCTAGCGGTCATCAGGGGGTACCACTTCCAGACTAGCACAATGGCCAGGGCGGCAAGTATCGAGTAGATGCGGTGCATCCAGTAGGCAGCTAACGAGGCGCGTGTTTTGCGCTCAAACACGGCAACACCAATGACGGTGCGGCGCGTGTACCATATAAACACATGCATCAGAAGCAGGCCAAGCGGACCAACCCTCCTGCTCAGCGCGCTGACGGCCCAATGCTCTCCTGCAGCACCGCGTGGCCGTGCATCGAGCATGTCGATCTCGTGCCTGTCGCCCTGTATGATCATCAGCCAGATGGCAGCCCAGGCAAACGGCGAATGGAAAACCACAGTGACTTCAAACCACAGCGGGCGGAAATTGAGAGCGACAAAGAACACCAGGTGGAAGCTCAAAACCAGGAGCAGACATATGTTGCCCAGTGTGCCCAGGGCCTGCACCAGAGGACCTACAGACAGGCCCGAGATGTACTTTGCAGTTACTGATGCAATAATGGCGACGTGGGCGCAGTAGAGCCAGCGGCTGTAGCTGATACGCACGTCGCCGGATCGTATCCAGCGGCCGGAGGACAGATGTGTCAGGAGGTGTTTGAGGAAGGGAGTGCCAGAGTCGATTTCATAGTACTTTCCGTTGTCTGACGGCGTCATGCCTAGCTCGGAGGGGTCGATGTTTTGGTGCAGCGACGAGAGGAACTCGTCCTTGACAAAGTAGTCGTCAAGGATGACGAACGGTCGGTCCTTCATGCGACGTATATGTGTATGCGTATGCGTATGCTTTTTGTATGTGTGTTAAGAAAGAAATAGTCAAGACAGCAGAAAGTCAATTAGCGACGAATGTAATACAAGAGGTAATGAGAAAGTAAGAGAAAACAAGTTAAAGAGTGCGCGGGGCAAAGGTCAAGAAGCACAAAGGGGAGGGGTGCCAAACAAAACAATGTTGCTTTCACATGTCCTCAACATGCAACAAATTTTTTTTTTAGTTGCAGAGTTTATTGCGGTGGCGTAACTTGATATCCCAAGCACGTGTTATTGCTCACGCCCTCCCAGCCGCGGTTGCCCGACATGGTCAGCATATAACGACCCGAGCAGTCGACGAACACAGCAGACACGCAGCCGCCATGGTGACCGGGGATGATCTGGAAGGGCACAGCGCGACGGTCAACAGGGGCCTGCAAGTCCCACATGCGCACATTATCGGTAGACGCACAGACGAGGCTGCGACCGTTGGGCATGGCAGCCAGGGCGGTCACGGGCCCCGAGTTCATCGGCAGCTTCAGCGACCTCACAGGCCGGCCAACCATAGCCACGTCGTACTCGTCCACGGTGTTGTTGCGCCGACCGACGTACAGCCTGCGACCGTCGGCGCTCCAGCACGCAGCGGCAGCCCAGGGCGGCGTGCGCACCGCCGGGTCATACTTTTCAGCAGGCGGGTCGGCCGCCGGACGCCTTACGTCCCAGAGGAAACACTGGCCGTCAATACTAGTGGTCATCAGCCTGGGCGTCACGCCGGCGGCGGCAGGCTGCCAGGTCACGGCGCTGACCTGCGACGTGTGGCCAGAGAACACCCGTGCCACACGACCGCAGTTGAGGTCCCAGTACAAAGCCGCGCGGTCCCACGACCCGCTGACCAGCCCAAACTCATCCGGCGACTTGCACAAAACCGACACGGGTTTATCGTGTTTGCTCAAAAGCGCCACCCGTCGACCCTCATCATGCCGCACGCTCCACAGGGCTATCCTCCCGCTGCGCATCCCCGACGCCACCCACATGCCCTCGGAGTGCGCCGCCAGGCTGTACACAGGCGACAGGGCTTCGCCGGCGGTCTCCGTGGCGGCATCCACGTGATCCCAGTACGAAGCACACACGCCGCCCTTGGTAACGCTATCAACGTGTGCGTGCCGCTGGCCCAGCGTCAGCATCTGCTTGCCGTTGACAGACGCGAAGAAATCCCATTTGCGGATGTACCCGTCGCTGCCGCCGCTGAACACCCAGCGCATGTTGTCGGTCGCGCAGACGGCGTGCACGGACGTGGTGGTTAGGAATGCCATGGTCGGTGTGATCTCGTACGTCGCGCAGGTGGCCAGCGAGGGTGACACCGGTACGCTGGGCGCACGTGCCGGGCGCTCAAGCACTGTCAATGCACCTGGCGGGTCGTCCAACTCGATCTGCGCTTTGGGCGCAGCCGCAGCAACTTTGGTATCGCCGACTGTGCTCTCGGCAGTGTCGGCTTCTGGCAAAACCGCCGGCTTGTCCGCGGTTGCATCGTCTTTGGCACTGTCTTTTGCATCCTCGGGCGCTGGCGTATCTGGCTGGTCGTCGCCGTTGATCCCCAGCCCGTCGGCGGCATCCATGCCCAGCATCCCGTCGACGTCCATGTCCATGGCGTCTGCGTCGTCAGAGTCGCCGCCAAACAGCTCCTTCTCCAAAACGTCATCGTCATTGAACCCTTCGTCCGACATTATTTACAAAAAAAAAATAGAACAAGCAAAATGCGTAACTGAAAAATGTATGAAAGAAAAAAGAATTTGAAATAAAACATTAACTGAAATAAAGGAGGAAGGCGAGTCGGAACGTAAATAAAAAACCGGGATCTGAATCAACAGATTACACCGACGCCGCAGCTACGGCCACAGCGGCTGGTGCGTCAGTCGCCGAGATCGACCCAGTAGTCTGCAGATACTCCTGAATACTCTGATACAGCTCCACCTGACGCTCAGCACTCATGGCCAAAAACGAGTTAAACACGCTGCTCACCGTCACCGTCGACAAGCGAATAAAACTAACGTAGTAAGTATGCGAGAAAGCCGCCATAATAAACTGACAATCAAACCGATCAGTGACGCCTCCGTGGCCCGGAATAGAGTTGCCAAAGTCCTTGATGTTGAACGCACGCTTCACCCCGCTGGCAAAGAACCCGCCGAACGGTGCAATCAGCGAGGCGAACGCTGAGATCGCAAGTGAGTGGAACTGCACGGGCCGGATTACCACAGATGTGACGTGTTTTCCGAACAAAGTCGCCAGCAGTGTGGTCACTGCTGAGGGTAGCCGGTAGGGGCGCGGCAGGAACACGGGGTTTACGTCGCAAGTAACGTTGGAAAACACCGTCATGTGCAGATTGGGCGGCGGGCACCGCATAAAGTTCCAGTCGCTCAGCAGTGCCGTCAAAAGGAACCCGAACGCCATGGTGGTCAGTCCGCCGCCAATATACCCCTCCCACGTCTTCTTGGGGCTAAGCTCAATCAACCTATGCCGACCAAAGAAGAACCCAAACACGTACGCAAAGATATCGTTGACAATCACCAGCGCAATCGGCAGAAGGAACCAGAAGATGCCCTCGAAGATGTTCTCGATCATGTACTGGCTCTGCATCACCACAAGCAACAGCGCCATGTGCGTCCAGGCGAACTGCCCCATTTGGAACCGGTAGTAGCCCTTGCGCAGCGTCCCGACGAACCACACGAATCCTATGAGATACAGGCTGAACGAGATAAACTGGTGGTGCGCAAACACTCCCTGTAGATGCGCCTCCAGCCAGGGATGCCGCTTCAGCGCACGGTGCAGGTTATGTCCGTACAGATAGTACTCTGTGCATATCAAAAAGTATGCATTCATTGCGCGCGCCCATGGCAGATCGCGTTCCTTCTTGGGCACAGACGATAGCGAGATCACTTCGCGGTAGATCATTATCTGGAGGCACAGAACCATCAGCATGATCGATAGCGGTCCCAGGGCAATCACCGTCAGGAACCCCCCGATCATCAGGAACGTGAACGTTGTGCGCTGCCGCCAATTCTTCCACTTCTTCTTACTGTCCTCTTGCGCCACGATATTCCCACCTACGCTGCCTGTGTTGCCACTGCCATTGGCCGCTGCCCCCTGCTCGGCCGACTCGTCTTCGTCCAGCTCGTCGTCCTCAGAGTCTCCTTTAACATCCTACAGTTGCCCATGATCAAATCACAAAGATTTTTTGTAGCAGCAGCAACAGTGCTCTTTAGTACAGATACGCGTTTTAATAGTACATTCGCGAAACAGTGATTAAACATGTCAGGCATTCACTCGCTCAGCAGTTAGTTTGCGTCATTGCGTCACCAACAAGACTTGTCGTAGTCTTCTTCACCACCAACCCAGCCAATCTCCACGCTGTATCCCCCACGCCCCTCTACTATATTTTGGGCCACGCGCACTCCCTCCCCAATCGTAAACTGCAAAGTGGGACGCGGATAGCAGCCAGAAAAGAAAAAAGTGATCACACGGTGATCAAAGCGTAGCAAGCTCTGTCTTTCCTTCCTTGCCAACCACCATCCCGATATCGCTTGCTTGTCGATAAGAGTTTGCAAGGGAGACAGAATGTAAGAAAAAAGGTTTGCCAGACGTCCACAATCATCCTTGGCTTCTCAGAAACCCACCAAGGCTGTTGCCTGTGTGGCATTGGCCGAGCTCTGCTGAAGAGGACATAGTAAAGAAGTGGTTAAACTACCGGGCTTACCTGCTGCTGCTTATCCTTTATCTTGCTGCCTGCCGTCTTGCGGTTGCGCAGCTTCGCCGGGCTATTGTCGCCGCTACCTGCTGCAATATTTGAATGCGAGCCCTTTTTTGAAACTCTGCCCATTTTTCGTAACAGAATTTAAAAATAAAGAATAAAAAAGACAAAGTGCGAGTGAAGAAATGTAACGAACGGAGTGGAAAAAAAATGAGTAAAAGCTGAAAAAATAAAAAATTGGTTTTTAACCTCGAGTTCCAGTATCAATTTTACAGTCGAAAAAAAAAAAAAACAAATTGCCAATGTGGGGGTGATGCACACAGCGAGTTTCTGCTTGAAGCCCAACATGCCCTTAACGCCAAGAGGCAGACAAGAATTTCAGCTAGATAAAAAGAACATTCTTTAAACAGCTCAAACAAGAAAAATATCTTTCTAACTTAGTCGACGTCCATCTCGGAAGTGTTGCCCTTGGGCTCGCCCTCCTTCTCCGAAGCCGCAGGCGTCTCGCTGCCCTCAGGCTTGGGCGACTCCTCAACGGGCGTAGGCGCAGGCTTAGGCCGCGTCATGATAGGGCTGGCAAAGAACACCAGCTCCTCGCGCTGCTTCTTGATCTCGCTGGAAAACACCGCCGGCGCCTCCCACTTGGCCTTCTTCGACTGCTTGCTCAGCTTCTCGTCCAGCCACTCCTGCACCTTCTCCACCCGGTCAATCACACGCTGCCGCTCCTCGCCCGTGATATGCGAGTAGCGCTCCTCCTGCGACGTCGCGCGGTCGGCCCAGTGCGTGATAGCATCGCGCAGCTCACGTGCTGCCTTAGGCCGCTCCTTGTCCTCACGGAACCGCTCGGCCGCCGGGTCGCTGGTCGCCTTGAGCCCGCTCACCTTCTCGACGTACGCATCGCGAGTCGTGTCCTCGCCCTCGTCGTACAGCCAGTCCTCGGCTGCGTTCAGACGCGACAGGAACTCCTTCTGCTCCGCAGGCTCGATGAACGGCGAGTACTCGCCCTCGGCCTTGGAGCGCGCTTCGTAGATGTACTCCTCAAGCGCGTTCTTGGCAACC
The DNA here is from genome assembly GCA_027578475.1 of Coemansia sp. RSA 2607. Taxonomy (NCBI): domain Eukaryota; kingdom Fungi; phylum Kickxellomycota; class Kickxellomycetes; order Kickxellales; family Kickxellaceae; genus Coemansia; species Coemansia sp. RSA 2607. The sequence goes on from JANBSE010000372.1 coordinate 10,241, forward strand.
TCCGTGGCGTTGACCAGCTCATCGGCCGCGTGCATCTCGCGCTCCTGCTTGGCCAGCTCAGTCAGTGTAGCGTTGTCCAGGCACTGCGACGCCTGCACAACAGGCAGATCAGCCTTCTTCATCAGCTTCTTGACCTTGCGCATCTCGGGCTCCTTGGGCTCCTCGCCCTCCTTAGGCTCGGCCTGCGGAACAGGCTCCTCAACCTCAACCTCCTCAACCGTGTAGGCACCGGTAATCGCCAGCACACCGCTAAGGTCCAAACGTGCCTTGACCTTGATTGTAGTAAGGTCGCCGTTCTCCTGTGGCTCGACATTCTGGATCTCAAAGCGCGAAATCCACGGGTTGGTGCCCTGTGGCAGGTGCGTAGGGTCGGAGTACTCGGCCTCAATGGCAAACGGCTGCTTGCGGTAGAAGGTCAGCATCTTGGTGCTCGGGATGCCGTTGTTGTGGCTGAACACGTCAAGGCTAGTATCGTCATCGCTACCTGCAATTGCCTCCCACTTGAACCGAATGGGATGGGCGGTAATGTCGTTGACGGCAAAGTCACGCACACGGAACACGGGCGACGCAATGGCGCACTGCAGAGCGCAGCCGCGCGCAACAGCCTCGTCCTGGTTGAGCGTGTACGACAGCTCGCGTCCAAAGAACTCAGTCAGACGCTGCTTGACAGCCGGAATGCGGATCGAACCACCAACAAGCTCGATCGAGTGGATCTCGTCGCTGCTCAGATTGGCGTCAGCAATAGCCTTCTGGATCGGCTTCTCAAGTCTCTGCAGCAGAGGCTCAATCAGCTCAACAAACTCGTCACGCGAGTACATTGCATTGGCATCGACGTCGTTCATCAGGTTCTCTACCGTGATCGGGGCCTGGGAGTTGGCCGATAGGATCTTCTTCAGCTTCTCGCAAGCCGCAAGCAGACGCACCTTCGCCTTGTTGTTCGACATAATGTCCAGCTTGTACTTGTCGTTGAATACCTGGACAAAGTGGTCAAGCAGGGCCTTGTCAAAGTTGCGGCCACCGACGCCGCGGTCGTAGGCCACCGACTTAACCTTCAGCTCACCCTTCTTGAAGGCGACCACCGAGACCGTGAACGAGCTGTGGCCCAGGTCGACAAACACAACATT